>JAAOEG020000025.1:529964-560650 GCA_011763625.2 Papilio bianor | reverse complement strand
CTAATAGATTAGTGTACATCGTTTGATAGGTATTTTGGAGTTGGAGATATTGGTAAAGATTTAATTAATAATTCTATTATTTCTCATACGTGCTCCCTAAGAACCAAGCGATAAACACAATGTGCGTACAAATCCTTACAGTACGTACTCCACACAGTATCTTTTATATGCAATATCTACAAATGGTCAAAGATTTAGAACTTGGCAGTGACTTTTATTCGGTTTCTAACTACCTATCTAATGATGTATCACACGTTACTATCGGAGGCGTGACCAGGATTTAACATCATCCTTTTATCGTTACGAATACGTACTCGTAAATGTTACGGAACTATTCCTGATAGAACCTTAGATGTTGTTTGATTTCGTGTAGCGCTATTTCGTTTTTTGTATGTAAGCAATTAGTACGAATCTTACATTTGCTACGTGATCGGTTAAAATCTAGTTTAATTGGATATTTAGTATGTTTTAAACATTACCTACACATTTTTGACGTAGATTTTTTAATGTTGTTATCATTTATTTTTAGTGTAATTGATTTGTACGAAAATATCAAAAGCTGTAGTCTTGTCCATATAATCATCATCAGCTCACACTATACATATCCATTAAGGGGCTCGGAGCCCCATAGTGAGTAGGCCTCAGTCAACTGCGCTGCCTCAGGGCCAGCGCAATGGCGCGTTGGTTGACTTCACTCATATCTTTGAATTTCTTCGCAGATATGTGTAGGTTGCATCAGGATGGAGGAGGAGGATATCTTTCACCGTATCCTCGTCGGATAAATGTATATTTAATAAATCATAAAACACATTGGTGCGGGATTCGAACTCAGTACTTGAAGATTACATGTCAGCATTAACAACTGCGCCACCACTCTCTTATAGCCATAATATAACGCTTTGTTAATCACTACATAGTATAAAACAAATCGCTTTCTCTGTCCCTATATCCCTATGTATGCTTAAATTTTTTAAACTATGGAACGGATTTTGATGTAGTATGTTTTTTAATAGATAGAGTGATTGAAGAGGTAGTAGCTTTATATATATATATAAAGCTACCTTATAAGCTCTATCTCTCTCTCTCTCTATCTAAGCTATATATATATATATATATATATATATATATATATATATATATATATATATATATATATATATATATATATTCACATTATTTTTCCATATAAAGCATAACGGTCCGTTTAATAAACGTCGGATAAACAAGATTCGTTGTAACATATGTAATCTTACCAATATTATTAATGCGAAAGTTTAGATGGATGGATGTTTGTTACAACTGTCTTCAGAACGGATCAACCGATTTAGATGTAGATGTAGAATATAGCTTAGAAAAACACACAGGCTACTATAATGTTTTTAATTACGCATAAGCAGAGTCGCAGGCCACAACTATAATCGTGTTGAAAAATCTTAATTTTTATGGTTTTTAAATTCAGTTAAAGTGTTAGCCATGTCTGTACAACATTGCACTTCCCTGTTCGTCTCGCCTTTTCTCTTACCGTAAACTTTCATTGCTAAAAAGAATTTACTGTAAAGTATTTGACAGCACTGTTATGAGAGATATCAAGCGGGTGGTGTAAAGTCAGAACGTGAGGCTTCGGTAGAGCGTACAAATCGCACACTTGAGGCAGTCTCCTCTTGGGGCCAGGCCAAACTTGTGCGATTCGACACCGCTTAAACATAAACGTGTCTATTCACCGCCAATAGGAGCGAGTTTATCTTAGCTCCTACTTTCCAGAATGTTTCCCTGGATTTCAATGACTGTCTGCAGTTATTGGGAGTCCAAATGTCGTCGAATTTTAGCTTCGGACAGTTCATTGAGTGTAAGGCGAAGGTAGTTTCTAGGAAGCTTGGAGTCCTTTCTAAGGTACGGCAGTACTTCACACCTGGACAGATATTAACTTCGTAACAAAGCACAGATCTGACCGTGTATGAAATACTGCTGTCACATCTGGGCAGGCGTAGCTAAGTACCAACTCGCGGCACTACATTGCATGGAGAAACGAGCCGAAAAATTAATTGGTTTAAATATATCTCCATTATAATCATTCTTTGGAAAATTATCCATACCAAATTGCTACAGCTTATAATCTTGGGCAAGTTTGAAGGGAATAGACGTACTGGACGCAGAAAAAAATCGTGGCTCCAGAACGTTAGAGAATGAACCGGGATAAAGTCTGCCGAAGAGTTCTTTCGCTTCGCTGTAAACCGGGACACGTATGCAAAGCTCGGCCAACCTTCAGCATTGAAGTGGCAATTTAAGAATAAGAATATGTTTATGCAAAGATGTTTCATCAGTTAGCAAAGTCCTTCCATTTAATACCCCATGCCTACTATCGTACATCAAGCACGAACACAACCTAAATAGAGACGTATAACTTTTAATCAGGCTCTATTTTCCTTGCATCGAACTCACATCGATATCTCGTACCGAAAAATTTAATTTAAATTTTCTATTATTTAATAGATAAAACATTACACACACTACCCACCGGAAAGATAGTGCGCTGTTGTCTGTTTGAAACTTAAATTGAGTTGTTGTTGCAGTCTGTAATAGAAATTATAATCTGGTGATATGTGCGACATACGGTTAAACGTGACTTCGCTGATAAGCGGCAGAACGTGATGTTTCCCCCCTCCCGCTCTCCCCGTCTTCCGCACCGCACCCCCCCGCTCGCCAGTTCGTAGGCAATACGTGATTGGTAAGTAATTATTGTCATGACAAGACGACGTGGGTACCGCTGTCCCCTAAGGGAAATCGCTCTGTCAATTTTCAATTGATCAGAGCGTTGAAATGTTTGTTTTTGTTTAACTCTACGAAATATTTTAATCATCACAATATTACAGGATCATTTATGCGTTTGTTTATAATTCGAGTTTAATTTTCTACCAAGACACTCATTTGTATGGACCTATTATATGGAGGGATGACGATCACATAAATAAGAAGGTAATGACATTAAATATAGTTGGATACAAAGGTAGAGGAAACCGAAGAAAGTTTGGATGGATTGTGTGAAAGAGGTGATGCGTAAGAAAGGTGTGGATTCAGATACGGCTGATAGAGATATGTGAAAAAGTAGTACATACTGTGCCGACCCTGCATAGGAACGCACAGTATGTATTGTACTTGTCCCTACAAGGTCAGGTTGATAATGATGCTACGTGTATAACTGTATGACCTTAGTTGATCTTATATACTTAAAAAAATCCGATTTTCATTTATTGCTTCGGCCTGAGTATTTTTATAACGTAGCTCGCAAATATCTTAAAAATGATAGTAAATTATTAAATATTTCAATTTTATATCATATAGACTAGACACAACAAATCAATATGCTATTTATAAATTTTATTGAATACCAGTTAATAATATTTCATAGTTATAAGATAATATTACGATTATTTTATGCTTTATAATTTTAAAAATGTTGGTCGTAAGAAGTTTTAGAAAGAAAGAAAGAAAGAAAGAAAGAAAGAAAGAAAGAAAGAAAGAAAGAAAGAAAGAAAGAAAGAAATAATAAAATAAATCTTAATTTGAACCCTTACAGCTCATAATGATATGAGTATGACTTAGGCTATTTTAGTAAAATTATGATAAATCGACTAATTTTTGACGTATAAATTTTTTAATAAAAAAACAAAACGACTTCCTAAAAAAAATCTCAACAAAATGCACTAAAAAGTAAAAAATAATGTCATTTTGTTGCAACTTCCAGCATAGGTGTTAATCTTTTGATATCTTATAAACTATCAGTCGAAGACATATTAATTGACATTTCTTAAGAAAGAAAACGTTATTCTAAGGAAACCATGGCAGATAAATATATGCTATCTAGGATCGTTATGTAGGCAATTTAAACAGCTAAAATTCTTTCATACATAATTTTTATGTACATACTATAGTTTAGCTTACGTAAGCCAATATAGTAAAGTTGTCATATTCTTTGTTACGATTCTTGCAATTTTCGGTTGCGCGTAAGGTTCAATCGTTTGATATCTCCTAAATTTTTGGTCAGAATTACATTGTTCGTAGAGCAATTATAATCTACGTTAAATTCTCCTATTTATCGGCATATTTATTTGGATAAGTATTCATACCGAACATGAATAATAGCGTCGTAAGTGGCGCAAGCGTTTTAAGTTGAAAAAAATGGTTATTGCGCTACAATCTTAAAAGATAGATATATGCCATCGCGGACTTTAATATAGCTTATTTAAAGAGCTACAATTCTCTCATACATCATTTTTATGTAGGGTGTATAGTTTCGGCGGCGTAACGCATGTATGCAAAATTGTCCTGTATTTTCGTCGCGCATTTTTAAGGAAAACTCAAAATCTACCTGGTAGTTATTAAGTTTAAAAAATAACCAAAGAGACTAAAAGAGAGAGAGAGAAAGAGAGAGAGAATAAAAGAGACCCACCTGCAAACATTTCCTGTCGATTACAAAAAGAATTATCAAAATCGGATCACGTACGGCGGAGATAGGCGGTAACACACGTAAAAAGAAAACATACAGACGAATTGAGAACCTCCTCCTTTTTGAAGTTGGTTAAAAAGATAGCAGGCACCTAATTAACTGTTTTTTTATACTTACGTCATAACGAAAATATATTTCTAATATTAGGTATACGTTGTTTGAATATTTAAAATAAATTTCCAAAATACATTTCGTAAAGGCCCATTTAATCGGTTACACTGCACATATCCTTATGTCATTTTACAGTGGAAATTTATACATATAAAACTAGTAATTATGTTTTTGATTATTATTAATACGATTATAGAATAGAAATGCATGAAAGTCATCTTTTTTTTTAAATAAATGTCTTGATTGGAATTCTCATATTAAAGTATTTTCTTAATCATGGATTTATTGTTTGAACTATAATATATATTTTAAATTTATTTACAGAAACAAAAATTGAAAGTTCACAATAGCAATTACGTTTTTTTTCCAGTGATAATAGAATATTAATATAAATCAGATTTTAGTATTCTAATCGAATGCCACCAGTTCTCAGAAACGTAGGAAGAGGAATGTTATGTTACGTATTGGTTGTCGCGTGCCGCGTCGACGCTGCGACACACCAGTGCCCTCGTGCCCGCCTCGCTTTGTTTACAATATCTTGCCTGTCTCAACATATACAACCACAAAGCGGATCAACGTTCACCCAAATCTCCGTAAATTCGCATTTAGACTCCAAACGTCGCGCACGATACTTTCTCGTTCACTTTCGCTCAATTCACACGTTTACGAAAATGATCGCACGCCGCCGGAAAACGCAGGCTTTCTCCGTTGCGCAAGCGCAGCCACTTCCCGTTGCGTCCCCCGCTGCAGTCTTAGCACTCCCCACTCCAACCTCCTGCTCCGCAGACGACTAGCAGTGCACTCCTCACCTATATTTCCCGAGTAGGAAGTGCCGTGTAATGGTTGCGCAACCGCTTTCCAACACTCGCTCAACATTCCGCTTGGTCGCGCATTCGACAGTCGTTCGCTTGCACTTTCAATAATCCGCAACACATCGCCGCCTCCGCACACGTCGTCACCGCTGATGAATTAAAATGCGATTGCGCTGCGGTACTTGCATTTTTATTACAAACACACCCCTGCTACATTGTACATGATTACTTAAATATCTCCTTTTAACAATAACATGCGAGGATGCTATACAAATAACAATGTATTGAATTTTATAAGATATGAAGGTAATCTTCGTGACAGGATTTCTTTCTTGTTGAACTGAAGTAACCACAGTAATTGTGATAAAATAGGTACAGGGTTTCAAACAAATCCTAGTTTTGCTCATTATTTAACAATGTCTTCGGATTGATTACTTTTGTATTCATCTTGACTGTGAATAATATGTATTTGTAATGCCGTCCTCTACACTAAATATATTTCTTTTGTTTGAGTTGGTTAGGATGTTATATGTTTCATATTGGTATCTTAAGACAATGTAGGCAACGTCTGAGCATTAACAAAGGTCATTTTTTGCATTAAGAAATGCAATTCTTATTTTTAAGCAATGTTTAATAATTTTATTCGCAAATGAATATTCTGAATTCAACTTTCGACTAATCGGATAGCAAAGCTGCGAATTATTCGGGTTGCCACCGCTTTCTTCTACAGAGTATAGAAAGTGAGAGTGGTTGCGGAGTCACCGCGCCGCTTATTTCGACAATACTTTCTCTGACATAAGGCGCTACAAACTGTCGAATTTGCGTCGGTTTTTTTGCTCATTTGTTCAACGGAATAAACCGTCAGAGAATTTATTGAAAGTTTACTATTTAAATTTAATTTGAATTATAATAACTTTCTACTTTACATAAGAAAAAGATACCTGCGAGATTACTTGATGGGCAAAGCTGTCCTGCTGCATGAAAGGCGTGATGTACATATATTAAATTTTCACAATTCAGCAATTCGCCCCAAAAACTAGATTCTTAGATACTTATATTTGTATATTGAGTCACGTCTCTGAGTGCTCTAATGCGCTTGCTAATTAATAATGCCCATTGTTTTTATTATTAAGTAGGTATATATATATATATATATATATATATATATATATATATATACCTGGGTTTGCATAGTATCGCGGTGACGACATCGCACCGACTTTCTCTTGCTCGATGAAAGTGAGAGCGCTCGCCGGGGGCCCCGGAAGCGAGCCGACACAATCGACTCAGCCGGCACAACCGACCGCCCCACTTATCCCTCAGTTGTGTATCATTACCTACAGTTTGTACCATTCCTCCATTTGTACCAAAACTTGAACTTATGCCCCGCAATCGCACATTATATTCACAATATTTTAAATAATACAACGTGGTGGGTCACGTAGTAAATATTCGAATCTATTGTCTACATAAAGTTTGTCACTATACCGTAACCTGTCCACTAAAATAACATCTTTCTGTGCAGTTGCAATAATATTTGAAATCTATTCTCAAGCCTCGAGGATGTAAAGTTTTATGACTAATATGGAATAACCATTCAACAGTTATTGAATTTCCTGTCTCTCGCATAACTAAATATGTGTATTCATCCTAAAAGAAAGCTTTAGCAAGACTGTTAATGCCTCTTTAATACTGAAATGTTACGTTGTGTAAATAATACTACACGCTTTGTTAATAATAACACAAAAACTACTGGTTGAAAGTTCATCAAGTATAAGTAGGTGCATGTAACAATCACTAGTGTGAAATAAAGAGAATCGTCAAAATCGGTTCATAAAAAATATTGAGGTAACATACACTAAACAATTAAGGATCAAAGGATTAGCATTGCTATCCAGCGTGGAAATGCTGCCAGCCTTCTGGGAACGTAGCTAACAGGCGGTGAGCTAACACAATATTAAGCACATTAGTTCGTTTTGCTGTTAATAGTTTAAACAGGAAGTCCGTTGCATTGTATTTCTCTCTTTTTTATTAATATGACCAAAATATATTATATTAAAAAAAAATCAAAAAATAAATATATTGAGACGTTAAAATTGAAATGTTCCTTATGTTTTGAATGCGGTTGATAAATGTATCTGGTTCCTTGTTACAATGTTCACGGTTGCTTGGAGCGTCGATAAATATTTTTCCATAGCGTAATGAATTAATTAATGATTAGAATGTTGGGTATTGGAGGAAAACTCTTATGTTGTGAGTTGTGCAATAGAGGCGTGCGTGTCGCGGCGCGGAACGTAGGAAAGCGTGGCGGTGCACGTAATACAACTAGGTTACTTCCCACTTCCGCCTGCACCGACTTACCTCCCCACCAAAAAAATTATACCACTTTTTCAATAAGGAAATTATAGCAAACACTAATTAACTTTATCTATAATCGATTTTATAGTTACGATCTTAAAAATAAATTAAGAATTCCCGTATCTTCGTCATAACATAAAATTAAAATAATCAACAAATGCTTTCTTTGATTTAGTTTAATTTAACTCGGGTTTTATAACCTTGTTCAGTTTGACAGCTACCAGTCAGCCAGCAGTCAGTCAGTTTTCTATAAAATTTTAAAACTGACTTTGTAATATAGTAGGAATTTTTTGTACCTACTTTTTTTAGTACAACATTTAATTTAGTTTTTTATCCTGTCTTTTTTTTTGCCCTTCGTTACAAAGTTACAATATATTAAAATTATTATAATAAATCTAGTACATGTGCCTAGGTTATAATAGATTTTTCCATTTACATAGAGATTTCCTTATATAAGTAGTACCTGTGTAAAATATTTACATTTACAAATAATCATATAATCTTATTTGTAAGTAGAAATAATTAAAATTAGCTTAAGTTAAGTGAGGTAAAAATTCCATTGTATCTTAATTCTAACATTACTCAACTTAATTCTAACATTAATGCGAATGTTTGGTTGGATGTTTGTTACTGGGGCACTCCGAAATGGGCGAAAAAATCTGAATAAAATAAAGCACAGGGATAGTCATCATCATCTCATCAGCTCACTAAGATCATATGTCCCGACGGAGGGGCTCGGAGCCTACCCAAGTTATGGGTGATTAGGCTTAAGTCGACCAAGCTGGCCCAATGCGGCTTGTTTGACTTTACTCATATATTTGAATTTCTACGCAGATATGTGCAGGTTTTAGTCCTCTTACCCTTTCCAATCGCAAAGGATGTGAAGGGGAAGAGGTTTTGGCGGGGGATGGGCTGCATGGGTTTGGGAATCTTTCACTTTCTGTTCCTCCCCTCCTCTGTTGATTAAAGGTTGTCAAGTGGATGTCTATGGGCAGCGGTCGCTTCGCTATTTTTTCGAACTCCGGTGGCCGCTATCTCGTTTGTCGCCTTGTAATATATAAAAAAGGTTGCATAGCTATTTTTCCTTCACCGTAAGAACCCCCGATAAATGCACATATGATATCGAAACATCGAAAAACACTGGGACAGGGATTCAAACCAAATACAAGTCAGGTGCTTAGCCCTAAGTCTCTGCTCGAATCGATATTCATCTTCAGTAATTAATGCATAGGCTACATTTTCCCCGAGAAAATTCGCTGTTCCCTTGTGATAGATTCGATTTTGCTTTACACATAATAAATCCGCATAAAAATATATAGCTCCTAGTAAATCCACGCAAACAAAATCGCTGGCAAAGGTCAGTTATTTAATAAACAATCTGCAGTCACTGTTGTCTGGTACTAGCATTCAATTAAAAGTGCCAAAACTGCGACTGTAGTCACGTGGCCGCCGTTAGTGATAACGCGTGTTGCGCCGCGTGAGAAGCCTCTACGACCGCCCCCGCCACCACCCCGCCCAGCCCCCTCCACAATTGCCACGTGAACAACTAACCCCCCCTTCCGACCTCCCGCCACTTAGCACTATTCACTCTAGCGTTCGTCATTGTTCCGCACATAATGTACAGTTAGAAGACTTAGTCTCTTAACAATTATTTCCACGTCACGTTTATCTATACATATAATAAAATTGGAGTGTCTGTTTGTAATATTGAAATAACCGTTTTTTTCTACATGTATACAAATAAATATAGGGTACTAACACCAAAATAACATTTTATACAATTTTTGTCTGTCTGTCTGTCGGTCTGTTTGTTCCGGCCAATCTCTGGATTGGCTGGACCGATTTTGACGGGACTTTTCTTGATAATCTGATGTAATAAGGAGTAACTTAGGATACGTTTATTTTAGAAAGAAAAAAGCGCGGACGGAGTCGCGGGCGACAGCTAGTTTAGAATAAAATTAACCAGCGATAATAATACCACTGTTAGATTGATATTGCATTGAATGGGGTATGTAAAAATAAGGGTATTTTGTTATCATCCAACTAATATAAATTATAAGTCCATCACGAATATATAGTATAAGAAACTATTTAGCATTTCCGTACGAGACTATGATTACCCAACTCGAAGTCGTTAGTATGGAATAGCCTTTTAATTAGTTTAATTCCCTTCATCATTTACCCTTTTTAAGGAGTGTGTGAAAATATACAAGCAAAAACAAGGAAAGAATGAACACATTGATTGTTAACTAATGACGATATATTTTGGGTGTCGTATCTGAGGTTTAACATTTTCTAGACTCAGTTGTTTCTTACTGTAATTACGAGCTTATATGATTAGCCATTTTTTACCGGTGTAAAGCAAGTCTACGTCAATAAAATACATTTCAATAGTGATCTTTGTCCCATTCATTTTTCTATATCTATGAAAAAGTCACTCTCGTGTGTTATTTTATAAATACTTTTAGAATTAGTTACGACATACAAGTAGAAGTTATCGTGGATATTGTATAAAAAAAGTCGATGGGTTTCATTTATTACAATAGAGGAATTAAATCAGTTACACATTTTGTGTACATATTCAAAAAGGTCACGAAAGATATACAATTGGATATCATAGTAACAGCACGCTAATAACCTATGGATCATTGTTTTTGCTGTTTTGGTACATTTTCGGTTTTAAAATTGAGTTACTAAAAGTTATAGTATATGTTATGACAACCAATTGGTATTTTGTAAAACAAGACTCAATTATGAAATAGACCAGCAAAAAGTAATCTAAAGTAAACTTAAAGTATTCGTTTTTCCTACCGCGGTCACTTCCGGCAACTTGTGACAAAAACATCGATTGCATATTTATGCACACTTTTTTCATCTATTCGTATTTACAACATACATTATGAACTCTTTTCTGTGAGTCTATCTGGCTATTGCGACTACATGATTTGATGTCAAAGCGAGTTTTAGCTCAGCGAATGTTCGTGCGTAAAGTGTTACATATACACATGTTTATAAATGTAGCATGCGCTTATGTCCTTTCGAGGAACATGTCATGATTCCTGATATTGTGAGGTCGCTGGGCTACCGCTACAGTTAGCGGAGTTCGCGTGCCGAGTGTGTAGCTGTGCGGCCGGGGGCGGCGCGCGCTGTTGTCGGGCGCACGACGGCGCGCGCCGCCGCAGCCTCGCAGTCACACGGCACACCCTCTTCTTGTTACAGGCAAGTCGGTCAACGCTAAGGACACCCTAGAAGACAAGAAAGATGACAACGAGCTGTGGGAGGCGCAGGCTGCCTTCCTCGGACCCAACCTCTGGGACAAGACCCTGCCCTACGATCCCGATCTCAAGGTACAACAAGTCAGTATTACAATAAACTTTATTACCTATTGCGTGTTACGTGTCGTGTGCGTGTCACCGGCTGCTCTTTAGCGGCGGCGCGCACTAGGTAATAGAGTGGCTGCCGTCATGACCGCTGGCCGAACCGACCGACCGCCGTATGCGGCCGACTCTTGTCCTGCTGTGCTTCATCTCATGTTAGTTTTATAATGTCGTATGTACTTGATAATTGTGTTACTTTACATTTGCGAGAAACACCATACTGCGAATTTTTTATTATTTGAAATAATGTTATCTGCTATTGCGTTTATCCCTTGTATGCGTAATGCTTCATGAACTTATATTGTTTGTCCATACCGAGTGAGGCGACCCGGCGCTGCCGTGAGGCGGTACAAGGGGTGAGGGTGCGATATGTGACACGTAACGTTGGATGTTTTCAGTACGTGGACCTAGACGAGTTCCTGTCGGAGAATGGCATGCCCGGCGACGGGCTGGGCGGTGGCCACCTCGGCGGCTCGGCATTCGGTCCGGGCGCGGGCCTCACCCTGGGCTTGCAGGCACCCGTCACCAAGCGCGAGCGCTCACCTTCGCCCTCCGACTGCATGAGCCCGGACACCATCAACCCGCCTCTTTCTCCCGCCGATTCAAGTTAGTATACAATTTTTTAAATTTACCTAGTTACCGGCTGCCAACAAACACCCACAACACTAGATAATCTTGCATCTCCTGGTGTGACATTCAAGAATGATACATTTTATAGACTACAGGTGTATCTTGTATTGAACAAACTTTTGTTTTGATATACTAACTAGATAAGATAAGATATAGAGATAGATAAGATAAACTTTTGTCATACATTAACTCTAATAGTCTTGTAATCTCACGCTGTCACTAGTGCAATACTTTGACTTTAAATTACACTGTACTCACTATATTGGACTATAATAGAGAGTAATAACGATATACGACCATCAGCAAGAGAGGTCTTGTCACTATATGTACTTTCGGAATTCCAAATGTCACATCCCTATCGACATCTGCTTATGTAATATAAGTCAATAAAGCAACCGTATCCATGTTATTCTGCAATACCCTTGCATTTTGGGTACACCGGAAATTTGGGCTACAACAGTCTTTACTGTGTTATCAAGAATATCTTCTTAATCACCATCTAAACTTGGAGATAATTCTCCCTCACAATAAACAAAGAAAAATCTTCCATTGTATTCTGTCAACATAAACCGACATCATTGTGATCTAACGTACTTAAATTGCTATTTCCAGCATTCTCTATGGCATCGTCCGGGCGTGACTTCGATCCCCGGACGCGTGCCTTCTCCGACGAGGAACTCAAGCCGCAGCCGATGATCAAGAAGTCCCGGAAACAGGTAAATGATGTTAGTGCGCTGATCATTCCTAGCAGCATGCTGCGTACAGCCTGCGGGGTGCGGCGTCACTTCTAACCTCAACACCCACACACCGACACAAACACACACACTAACGGTACCGTTTATATTATAAAGAGAATCGAAATAAAAAATCATTTAAATTAAATGCGTCTTATTTCCGCGTTCAAAGTCGTTCAGTGGTGTCTTTGTAACCCATGGATTTTTTATGAGAAAAAGTATTACATACCACCCTCACTGATCAATTTACGACTTTGAGTGAGACTGAGAACGATTACCAATTTTTTTTAATTTAATTTTTTTTTTTTGTAAAAATCAATCACCATATGTAGTAGGAGTTTTGACACGATTATATATAAATATAGGAGCCCTTTTAGCTTAATTTTATCCGCAATCTTGCAGAACAGTGAATTCATAAATAATTTTAGTTTGTTTTTACAATTAGTGCCTTCGCCTTTGCAAGATTAGTAAACCTAATAATCATTTAGAATTCTGGATTGAATCACAGCTTTAAAATTGGTTTATTGGTATTTGGTTAAATATGTGTTTGGTATAATATTTCTAATTAATTATTACCAGACACTTAAAATATTTATTTTTTGAGACATACGAACGTATTGGTATATTTAGGAACATTGTTTTAACTCACAAAATATACCACACCAAACAAAACACAACACCACATAGCACGACACAAGCTTATCTAATGCTTTTCCAAATTTAAACTAAACTAAATAATAGTTTTTTGTCTCATTTTAACATTTCCACCGTTCCCACTGTCTAAACATTCACATCAAACATGTTAAGGTCTTAGATTGTTCAGAGATAAATATAAAACAAAATTTGGTTGACTGTCTTTTCAAAAAGTTTTATGTGAATGTTTTCACCAGTGCATGTGTGCACCACACGGTAATGCATGTACTTAACATCCATAGAACCATTTGGAGATAGGTTTATCCAATGATCAATATACCTATTATTTATATTAGGAATTATTAGTTATCTTAAGTCTTTAAATATATTTTCCAAGGTATGATTGACATTGGAATACTTTTCTCCATAAATTATAATGCTTTATTTCAATGAAAAAGATAATATATATTAGTTCTTTTTCCCTTCTCACAACTTTTTTAATAAATGGAAAGGGGAACAGGATTAGAAAGTGTGGTTGATGGACAAATATGTCTTCTATTGTTTTCAAATAAAAACTAACGCATTAAAGATGCAAGAAACAAAAGACGATTCATTTGTTGACAATGCCAAGTGTAATGGAAGTCAATTAATATATCGTGACACGAGCTCATTTGCAACCTTCATGCTTAAAAAATACTCAATCTTAGAAGTCACATTTAATACCATTCCATTTGATCATTTGAAAGTAGCTAAACGCTCACAAAAGTCATGTTAAATATAAGGTTGTAGTGCAACTGGTTTGGATTTTTTAAATTTAAGTAACAATTTCTGCAACTTTTTCTCCACTTTCAGGTTCGTTTATCTTTAAAAGATTGAAAATTGAATTACGAAATAATCACGAATTAATAAAGTAAGGTTATTATTTTGTACAAAAATGGTATTGGTTAAATTATTTGGTTTAGACATCTAAGGGTAAGTGTTAAACTTACGGCGAAAGCCATTGCCGTAGAAGAAATGTTAATGCTAATTTATGAGCCACACTAAAGAAGTCCCATGACTACCGTACTGTACTGCAAGATAAAAGTAGTGAATTGGTTCTCTATTAAGTGTGGTGCCACAATAATCATTTCTGCCCCGTACTATATGTATTTTCAATACTTACATGTCCGTCGTATTTGTTGCTGAATTTGATGGATATCTGAAGATTTTTATTTGACAAAGATTTCATTGATGACAAACTGGATATTCTTTTTTATAGGGTCTGAAGAATAATTTTGCATGCTATTGTATAGAATTACATGATTTTTATCTAATTAATCTACTGAAGTTAATCGGCGAGAGACATGCCAGTGTTTGTTTATCAAGCTAATTATAGTAAAATAGATGTCTTGTAGTTAATCAGAATAAATTTGAATTTTAATGATTGCATATATTTATTTTATAAAGTTATCATCATAATTGCATAAAGACAAAAAAAAAATACTTATTGTTTTAGTATGTGGAAATTGTTGCAGGATTTGTTTGGTAGAATTTATGTAGATATTTTTATGTTTCGCTTGGATTTAACCTTTGTACAGTGGTTTATAATTACAAAAGCACGCAAACTCGAACATTAAACTCGATGTAATAAGGAGTTCCACAATATTTAAATTAGATAATGATACAATATGTACAGTCTGAGACTTTTATTTCATACCCATTTCGGTGGAATGTCATTGACGGTCACAATACTATTTCGCCGCAAGCTCATCAAAGCAAAGTACATCGCATCGTGAAAAACTATCGCTCATATATTGGCAGCTCTTTTTATATTCGATTCTAAGTGGGAAGGGAATTTAATTCTTTGACTGTACGCACATAGGTGAGTTTGTTTTGTTTCGCGTTTGCGCGCAGGCGTCGCAACGGATCTGGTGAGTGGGGGTGAGCTCCTCCCTCCCCCGCTCTGTCGTAACTCGCGTATTATGTTCCACTGGTGGGTGAAGGGTGGTATGAGTATGTGGCGCGGCGTGTTAACCCCATATCGACGTCGTCGGCAGTTCGTGCCCGATGACCTGAAAGACGACAAGTACTGGGCCCGCCGGCGAAAGAACAACATGGCCGCTAAGCGCTCCCGCGACGCGCGCCGTATGAAAGAGAACCAGATCGCCCTGCGCGCCGGTTATCTCGAGAAGGAGGTAAGGCTTAGTTTATCACCAATGTTACCTCCTGCCATAGCCCAGGTATCGGATACGGTAACCTTGGTAACGTAAATTCACCATGAATATTTCTTAAAATCATTCGAAATGGTTTTAACAAATATAAGTGGTGAGTACCTTAAATCTACTTATGTTTTTTAATAACAGAAATATGTTTATCGCTTACTTATGATGAATTCCACTACATACATTTTTTAAACGACATTTGTTACCTTATGAAGAATTCCGTAATTAATTTTTGAATTGTAATATTACAGAATATGGGGTTACGGCAAGAAGTGGAACTGCTGAAGAAGGAGAACCATATCCTCCGCGAGAAGCTGTCCAAGTACGCGGACGTATAAACCCGCGAACCCACCACCCCATATAGCACAAACACGCCACACGATCAGTGAGTATAGTCCAATTCAAAAGTGATTACTTTCGAATCCACATGCTTAGACACGTAACTCACGTTGTACACATACACCATAAAATTAAGTAGTAGGTACAATCCAATCCAAAACTTATAACGATTTATTTTTACAAAATTTTTCAGAAACTATTGTAATTATGTATCGAAATCTAATAATTTATGCCTGGCATATCTATTTTGACATGAGGAGTCTATCCTAAATGTTAGATAGCATGACTAGTTTACTATGAAAAGAGAAGCAGGCTTCTGTGGAAGAATTATTTTGCCTCTCTCCGTGCAAAAGCAAGTTCTTACAATACATTGACATAACAAGTAGATAGGTATTGATTTTGATCATACATATAACAGTAATAATGTTTGCAGGTCGCGGGCGACGCCGCTGCCGGCTACGGGCACATCAGCAACATCTGTGTGAAGCTTTTTTAATTATTTGATTTAAATGTATTTTATTGACGTGTAACCGTTAGATGTATGAGATTTATGGACTTTATAACTGTGACTTTGGTGCACCTCTTACTCCCTTTCCCTTCGGTACCCACAGGTCTGTCCATCCCTCTCTTCTATCTCCTTTCGTGCGTTGTTTTCGTTTCTTCCACTTCGGGGCCACCTCGCTAATGACAACCTCAATGTTTTATATTTTTGTTGCAAACTATATTATCCATGTGATCGTTGTTCTTTACATAGTAAATGTATAATATTCTTGTTATAATAAACACTATATACGTAATCATTAGGAGATTGGAATCGGTGATGTGGCTCTGTTTAACATTACACCACTACTACCATAGTAATAGGAATAATCGATATTGCAGTTACCGTTAAGTTTTATTTATTAGTGTAATAAGTGAATCTTAACCAAAGTTCCGCTTCGAAGTCTGTTCTATCGTCGTATCTAATTCCTTCCTCGGACTCGGTTCGATACTCTACAGGGTTAGTCAACGACGTACGGACCAACACATTTTATGGACAATCGTTGTTTGGAAAGGGTGTTTGTAGTGTCCCCGTCCGGAGCGCGCGTCACGCCGCGCCCGACACGCGCTGTCCGCTGTCGGCCCGTACCGATCCGGGCGCGGTTCGTCGTTAAGTTAAAGTTGTTGAATATTTATATTGTACCGGCACCGGTCGCGTGCGACCGTGGTCGCGCGCTAGTTTGCTCAAGTGGCTCGCGTACGCATGCGCAAGTGTAGTGGCTGCGTCTGTATATAGGTAGTTTTAATAGGTCCCCACAAAGCCCCGGACACCGCGGTATGCTCGCGAAGAGGCCCTTGCACTGTCAATAGCATTGCGCCGCGACACATTGGTAAAGTCGCGAGACCATGCATACGATAGTCGCAACCTCTCCCCTTGTTTACCATAACTCATATTATGTTGAACCTGATTTCAAATAATCGATCACAACCCCTAGACTGTCAGTTGTTCAATCTTGTGTTTCCTTGCTTAAAATCATTATTTAAATGATACATATATAATATTCCTCTGTAACATCTAAAGCTAAGAACACGCAAGACCAAAGATTAAAAAGGTCAAAGTTATAACTTACAAAGTATAAAGTCACATAAAATCCGACGATAATGTAGTGTAGACAGCCTAGGGGCTCGCCGGCCGCGCCCATTCCCCGTCCGTCCCCGCTTCGCGACGCCGCCGCCGCCGATGAATCCGCGACGGCGCGCCGGCCGCCCGTCCGGGGCCGATAGGTCTCCCGCTCTGGCTCGCTTCGTAGGACCGCTCCGTATGAGATTAGCCCGCGAGGCGCCCGTAGATGTCGACCGCCCTTGCGCGTACCGAGCCTCAAGGCCCCCAAGGCCCCCAAGGCTCCCAAGGCCGGCGCTCGCTGCGCGCAAGGGCACCGCATGTCCAGTCTCGAGTCCGCGGGCGCCCCGCCTCGCGACAGCCGTCGTTTCCGTAGTGGGCGAACACTAGTTTCGTTTCAAACTTACATAGTAGGATAGTTTAAGTAGAACGTAGATTCCGTAGCGTAGTCGTCATTAGTTTATTTTTGTTATGGCTGTAGTTGTTAACGTTTTTGAAAGTTTATATTATTATTTTTTTAGTTGATAAAAGAGACTCGTGTTTTCGCGTCGTAATGAGTAGGACCCGCGTATATATTGGTATGGATCGGCGCTGCGTACCTCACACCGACCCTATAGCGGCGCTCCCGTCGCCCATTTGTTGCGTATCCGTCGCATTCTGTCGCGTATCCGTCGCGTATCCGCCGCGTTATCATCGCGTCTCACGCACTGACTGCATCATCTGGACGTTTCCTCTGCACTTTTGACTCGTGCTAATGTTATAATATATTTTTGTAGATTTTTGTCGTTGATAAATGAGTCAATTGAATGTTTATTGAAATAAAAAAGTTTATGAACTTAAGACTAAGGTGTTGTTGCATTTGAAAGTATTTTATGAATACAAAAAGCGAGAACAATAAAATGTTTTTTCTACAAAGGTTTACATGTGAGGGATACCGCTGTGTAGGTGTGACGGTAGAACTTTTGAATTGCACTGTTTCATATCAAAATGATATTAAATGTAATTCGTATTAATGTTAATCGCCGCGCTCAACGGCATTTCATATTCCATCATGTTTGTTAAAATCGTATACATTGAATTACGCGTTATCGTATAATTATGATACCTATATATATTATACATAATTGTTTCTCCGTAAAAATGTAATATGGGTATATTATAAGGTATCGTGATAAGAAGGAGTTGTATGTAAGAGCATCGCGGTAGTATCGCCTACCCCCACCCGCGCCCCCTCCCCCGCGCTCTTCCGCGCCGCCACCCCCGCCTCCCTTATTTATTTCCTGTTCCCCTTCACTGGACGCAATTTGTCCCTAAACATCGCAACAACATAAAACCATATTAATTTTAATGTACGAGTAGTATTTCCTTTGGTAATAACTTATATGGTTCTATGGATTGAAATAAAAGTTGATTGTTGTATTTATGTTTATTTATTTTGCCGCGCGATGGCGTTAGACGGCGGGCGGTGGTAGCGGCGCTCCGAACACCCATCCCCTCTCGTGCTCCCCGCCACCCCGCCATCGCCCGCCGTCCGCGCCTCTTGGCCGCCGATACATTTCCTCGATCGCTGTTTTATGTAATAAATCGTGGTAAAAGTACCTTGCACAAAATAGACTTTTCATTCTCCCTCGTCCTGATACGCAGAGTTACATCACCAGCTGCCTTACACCCGTCCTTGTGAGTTGAAACGATAAGTTAGTAAGGTAAGCTGAAGTACATACACATGTGTCTTAAGTCTAAGGCTGAGGGTACGAAATTTGCGACGACCGGGGCAGGGCAGCGTGACCTGCGGAGCGGTATCTGCTTGTGCACGAAACGAGCTACTGTCAGTCGCAGTCAAGTGGCGTTGTGAGCAGTCATTCAAAAATATAAAGGAAAAAATTAATAGATTAGGTTTGTGCATAATCTACTGCCCATTTCCCTAATGGATTATTCTAACAGAAAGCGCTACTTGGACATGTGTAACCTGTTGCAAGGAAAGTAATGATGTGACGAATATGAGTGTATGTTCTTGTTTTAAAACAATATAATCAGTGAGTGAACCCTAATTAAATAAAAACACAAATAAGTGTGATTCTTTCCAATCTTTGAAATGAGCAACGAACTTATTCCTTCTTAACATATGAAGATCTGCCTATGACATTTAATTTAACCTATTGTTGTTGCCAAAAAGCCTTTTGGTAACTGAAATGGGCTTCACATGAAATGAAATGGATCGCCCTAAGCAATGTAACGCCCATATCAAATGATATCCATTGATCTCATAGGACCTCTTCCTATAACTCTTAAACAAAATAGTTTCATCTTGGTAATTACTTGCTGTTTTTCTTAATTTTGTCATATATTTCGACTTAAAAAAGATTACTACCTCACAAATCATTGTCTTTCTTCTTAAGTTATATTGTGATATAACTTAAGAAGAAAGTGTTTCGAGTACAACGTGGGAGACGTCGTATATAACCGTACCTTTACTTTGAGCGATAAAGATAGATACATTAAAAAAACTGGCTCCGAAATTCATTAGGTGTAAGGTTGAATGGTGTAAGGAAAAGGGGTCTCCCTTAGTGTACATATTGGAAGATATGTCAGGAAAAAATCTAGGCGCCTGGCTCTAGATTTAAAGATCGTGTAGCTTCCCTTCACCAATGCTCAGGGCGTACACCTCAAGGATTTTGATATTAAATCAAAATCCTGAGTCAAAAACTAGTCCCGCAGCGCGAGACTGCGCGGGTGAGAGGTGTAGCGCGGTCTTGGTGCAGTGGCGGCTTACGTGACTGGTGAGTTGCCTACAGTCGATTAAGAAGAGCGGCAGTGACCTTGGCCACGTAAAATTATTATTTTCCCTATCTTCCTTACCGAATTTATATTATTTTGTTCCCGGTTTAGGGAGCAAAATAAATATAGTAATAAAGCACGGAATTCAACATCTCGACTGTCGACTCTCGAGCAACCCCTGCCGGTTTTCTACGGTCGCCGCTTAGCTGCCTAGGGAGCGGTCAGCTTCGGTCGTCGCACCGCACCTGTCCTGCAGCTCCGTGGCCTGCTGCCGCTCATCTGCCTGGCGACTCCACAGGAAACAGGGGAGTAATAAACGCCGCGGAAGCAGATCAGAAGCACGTTACCCCCGAAACTTATAAATTTATGTGCCTACCGCTGAGTGCCTATCATATAATAAACATCTTTTGCTACCACCTGAGTTTCCTTATCGCCACATTAGGATATATCCTAATGTGGCGATAGGGAACCAGGGCGTAAGGACACCCCTTAGCCTTGCGGGACGGTACGGAAAATGAATTAACTTGTGATAAGTGGCTACTATAAATTAGGCAAAATGCCCATTACTTCCAAAAATTTGTGGAAATTCATTCGAAATGCCATTGATAAGAGATCGGCTACGATCATCATCGGATACGGCTACTTCTCATACTTTTTATATGAGGACTTTAATTTGTGTAACGGGAAAAAATGTATGTACATTTTACAAATTAAGGTATTACACATATAGGTATACTAAATATCGATTGTTTTCATTCACGATATTCCTAACGAATAAAAGAAGGTGGTTTAGAAGTACACTATTTTTTATTATATGAATAATAAGTAAATTAAAATAGCAGCTACCAAATATATCACGATAACAACTGAGGTGGCCCAGTGACCTCGGCTTTCGAATAATTTAGTAAAGAGCACGTCAGCTAGGTCACCAATAACTTTCTACATTTCGGATATATATTTCCTTTAAGGCCATGTTGGTAACCTATTTTCTTATTTCAGAGAGCAAGTTTGCTTGACGTACCTCTATACCCCATTTTCGTTAAATAACTATTTTATTATTCATTTTAAAATTAATTAAAAAGGTAATTCAGACACAGATGAACTGTGTTCTTTGTGACATAAAGACATCATTTAGATGTCTTAGATAGAAAAGGGGAATTCAAGGCGTAATTAATTTAATAAAAATAGTTCTACTGGGAATAATTTAACAAATTTTACCGTTCAAAACATACACAAATAAATAGAAAATACAAAGCTTAATTACATAGTAACCGTAGAGCAACAAAACAAACCACCTGGCCATTATGTTCCAACCTCGTAACGTAAGCCGCAACGTTAACATCGGTGCGGTCACCCTGCATCGCTTTTCTCTCTTGAATGTGAAAAAGGCCGTTGCCGATGTTATATGAAAGGCTAAAGAAAAGCGTAAATAAATAAATGGAAATAATGAAACCTTTTAATAAAAATCTAACGAATATATAGAACTTATTCCTTACTAACACTGTAGCACACTGCTGAGGAAGCGAATAGAAGACAACGCGAAAATGCAAGGGCATGAAAACTATACAAAATTGCAATGCAATTAGCTATATGTTAGATTTGATGCGATTTATACTCACTTCACTTAAATTTAGACAATTTCTAGATGGTCTCTGTCTATTATAAAAAAACACTTAATCGACGCCACGAAAAGATGAGAATAATTTTTTAAATATAACTCTATAGTGTATTATTTATATAATAAAAAGGATTACTTAACAAAGCTAGTAAGTTGCTCAACTTATGTTTGAATTCAAAGTGTGGAAGTTCATTGGATGGTGTTGAAATTGGATCTTAATTAAGCAAGCTCTTGCAACTCGCAAAGTGAACTGTATTCAAAATCAGCTTTAATATTCAGCTTGTTACGACACAAATTTAATATAGCAATACCTTATACAGGATTCCATTTAGTTGTAATTGAAATTAGAAGTTACTACTTATTCGAATATTGATTCACAAAATATTAAAAAGAAAATAGGACTGGGAAAAAATTACTGACATTTAAGTTCCCAATTTTAATTTTAAATAAGACATAAAAAGTAGAATGAAGTATTCTTAAACCAATCAATTATATATACTCAAACTATTATAAAGATGTCTTGTACAGGATAAAGATATTTAAAGTAAAATTTAGATATTATAAAAACATATTTTGCCAAAAATTAATAGAATAAGACATGCTAAAATACTCTGTCACTGTCAATGTTAATGTTTCTAACCCCTCAGACTTGAGACTTTTTAGTCGCCCGATAGATCGATTGAGTTAGTATCATTGGTTTTAATAAAACTTTACGATGCCACAAACACAATAAATAAATATCACATAAGACCGAAAAACAGTTATTTAGACACAAAATAAAATACAAAAAATACCTTTGATGAAAAAAGAAAATTATTTAAATGTAAAAATATATTTAAAAAAAGACAGTGCTCTTTTAGACGAAGACGAAAAAATTGTTATCATAAAAACAAACGACGACACGATTAGAAAATAAAGGAAAACAATAACGAATAAAAACAATCCAAAAAGGACGACTCCGCACTGGCCACATAACCCCGGGGCCGCGACAATAAAATTTCGTTTGTATTTATTTCTTCTTCTTAGATAATTGAATAATACTTATCTTTATACTTAGACAATTGATTAATTTATTCCAACAAAAGTTGCCTTCGTTCCGTTACCGACAGCGGAAGCGTAGCGTAGTCTGACGGACTTGTTTGAGTTGAATTGCTTTATCCTAGCCTGAGCAATAACGTGCCTAGGTCTACGGTGATCTTGTCGAAACTTAACGAGCGCGATTGGATTGTATGTGGCGGCACCTGCATCTAATGGATTGGTAACCGACAGCGGCGACAAAATAAAGACGCAACGCCAACTTCAGGTACTGATTTCCGAAACCTTGTAACGAGGATAGTGGCTACGATCTAGAGGCGTGGACATATGGCATCGGGCTGGCGACCTGATGATATGCAGGTGTAGATTACACCTGCATATCATCAGGATTGGGGTCGACAAAATCTTGTTGATTCCAATCCCAAAAAAAACAAGTCTGCGCACTTACCGGTAAAAAACAACCCTATATCGTGGATATTCGTTTCGAGGGCTCTAAAAAGATGGGAGTATTTCCAAGCAGGGCATCGCTTTCACCTTTATAAGTCGCAAGTTCAGCCCCACATGGAATACTGCTCGCTTCTCGCCCCAATCCCCCTGATCGGCTCGACACTCTAGTCTTGCGGAGGGATGTTAATTCCCTCAGCATTTTTACCGTTTATACTACGGGGAGAGCTCCGAAGAATTGTTTGGAATAATACCCGCCGCCGAGTTCTGTCACAGGTTGACTTCTTCCAAACCGCTAAGACTTAGTGTCCTTTAAGAAGCGAGCGTATCACCTTCTGAAATGCCGACATTGCGTCTGCAGTTCCTCTGGTATTACGTATGTCCATGGGCGTAGACGATCATCTCAGTGTTCAAGTTGATCGTTTGCCCCTTTCTTTTATAAAAGAAAAGTTATTCATTTAGTCACGCTGTTCCGTGACACTTGCGTTCTAAAAAACTAAGCTAATCGATCACGTTTTGACTGCTGTTATTACGTGCAAGAGGCGGGGGGTTACTATTAATTACATTTGGTTGTATCGCTATACTTGAGCTACTTTCACTGTAGTGCACGGATAACGTATTCGTATTTTAGTTTAACTTCGACTAGCGCAAGTATGTCACCGGAGGATTTTTAAAAGCATTAGCAAAGATTAAAACTTGTAGATTAAATGTCAAGAGATAACAGTGGGTTAAGTGGCTCTAGGGGATCGATCAATATCATACTAGGTGTCGGTTTGGTAACTGGCACGGCGTGTTGAATTTTCGCGGGCGTGGCGGAGATGACTTTAGGTGCCACAGGGGTCTTTCGCGAGGTTTAGGAAAACACGGGACGAAGTGGAGGAACGTATCTGATGTCAGTACCGCTTGGGGTCTCTGTGTCCGTTGTCTTATTAGGTTGGATGTAGTCTCCCGCGTAGACCGCGTCGGGCCGCGAAGCTTAACGCTACGCAATGTACTTTGCGATTAGAGTCGCCCGAAGATACAGGACGATTTCGTACGAGGCGGCCACACTCTTAGCGCGGTTCGCACCTCTGGACATCCTGGCGGATATGGATGCATAGATCTTTCATGAGATCCGCATCCTCCGCCAAACCGATGATCCAGTAGAGACGGCCGAAAAGCTTCGACGAAGAGCTAGAAGGCGGGCACGCTGGCGAGAAAGGCTAATGGAACCTCGCAATACTCGTCAGCGCGTGGTTAGTGCGATTCTGCCCAGCTTAACGGCCTGGCTGAAGAACAGTGGACGGGTGACCTATCACTTCACCCAGATACTCACCGGCTGCTTTGGGGAGTATCTGCACAGGATAGGCAGGGAGGAAACGGCGCAATGCTATCATTGTGGGGCGGCTGAGAATTACGCGCAGCACATGCTCGAACACTGCCCTGCTTGGGAGTCGGAGCGACGGATCCTCGTCCATAACATCGGACAAGACCTTTTCCCGGCGGCCGTAGTAGCGGCGATGACGAAAACCCGGGAAGCGTGGCACAGTGTCATTTCCTTTTGCGACGCAGAAATGCTCGCAAAGGCAGATGCTGAGCGAGCCAGGGAACGCTCTGATCCCGCTCGTCGGAGGAGCCGCAAAGGCAGACAGGCTGGCCCGTTATGGGCGCCGCACTGGAGGGCACGGGTGCGTTTATTTATAGATTCCAGAGTCCTTCACAAGCGATGAGGACGGTAGTCAATGTGGTTTTAGTGGGTATTACGGCAGCGCGCTTGTGAGTCCCACATACTCGCCAGTTACGCGGCGGGATGCGTAAATGCATTTCCCATCGTTAAAAAAAAGTCTCCCTACGTTTAGATGATTCAGGGCACTTTAGTAATTAGCTGTTTGATCACCGTGGCAGAGCATGCAAGCGGTTTCCCGGAGACGGCTAAGACAGTTTTGTACTTTGGTCTCGTACAGTTGGCGGTGTCGTGGTGACCTAGGCACTTGACGCACCTAGTGTGAACGAAGCAATTATATAATTGCGAGACGGCTTCACGACTAGGCCACTAAAGCCACAAATGGACTTAATGTCGAAAATTGATTTCCGCGTAAGATAGAGGTCTAACTGTATTTTTACCATATCCAGGGATTTAGTGCGCCTACTTTTCATCCTGTGAATGGCAAGCACAGGGATTTTAGTGATTGAGGGACTGAATCACCTCTCCTAAGGGGACTTTTAGGATCTTCTTATCGAGCACCTGAAGGATTCGCTCATCTGCGGGCGTGTACCTGTGATAGTAAACCATACCGTGTGCGTAGTTAACCATACCGCATCGGCCACTAGGGACTACTTCGACTAAGGACAAGTAATTTCTAACTTAGGGTATTCTCGAGCTCTTGCGGAGAGACGATATATTAGTCATATTTTATTAATTAACGAACTATTATATACTAATAGTCGTGACACTCAGAATTAACAAAAGTTAAATAAAATTATAAAAATACACGAAAACAACGAGGTAAATTATTCAAAGCAGATCCACTGCAGATAGTTTTAACAGACGCGAACAATTATACTGCAAAGTAATCGGATTTGCACCAGTTGCATCCATTGTGAATACACATTTAAAAGCTTTCTGTGCAAAAAAACTCTTTGTCGCAATTTCTTGTAATAAAGACGGCAATTTAATTAAATTTTACTGTTTTACGTTTATCTACTAAACGTTTTAAATAGACCTTTTATTATGAAATATTATTAAGTTGGTGATTATAAAAAAAGTCTGTCTGTACAGTCATAGACACGTATGGGAAAGTATACGAATCGGACACTTCAAAATTAGTAAAGCCGATTAGGGATCTCCATTAGTCACGTGTAGCTCGAAAGGACCGACGGTCGATGGGGCCGTAAAGTTCTCGAATGGAGACCACGGACTGGTCGACGCAGCGTTGGTAGGCCTCCCGCAAGATGGGCCGATGCCCTGGTCAAGGTTGTGGGAGTGCGCTGGATGCGGGTGGCACAGGACCGCGCATTGTGGCAATCGATGGGGAGGCCTACGTCCATACAATTCGGCTGAAGAAAAAGAAGAAGAAAGGGGGTGAAGGTTCAGAAAACCAACGAGATATAGCACGAAGATGGGAGTTCTTTAATAAGATATGACTTGTTATTTAATGAATAAATTAATGGTACTTTCAGTATTACTGCACTAAAATATATACTATATTATTGGTCAACTTTAAATACTTTCGCATTGGGCGGCGATCTAATAGGAGTGCTAAAATCTATTTATAGAGATATCGCTTCTGTTATAATTAACAGGGCCCTCTCAGACTGGTGTAGCATCAACAAAGGTGTAAGACAGGGCTGTGTGGCATCTCCGTGGCTGTTCTATCTGTATATAGATGATTGTTTGAAAGCTTTGAAGGTGAATCATAAGGGATTAAGAATGGATGGTATAATTTTGAAATGTCTTTTGTATTTTGATGTCCAAATAGTATTTACGTCGTCGGAGAAGGATTTACAGTAAATGATAAATGTGTTGAAAGAATCTCTGGAAGACAAAGGTATGCAGATAAATGTAGATATGACGAAAGTTACGGTATTTGAAAGACAAGTAAGTAAGACACTGATTGTAATAGAGATATACAGTAAATAAGAACAACAGGTGGATGAATTTGTATATTTGGTATGCATGTTTAGTAGGAATGGAAGGCATGGGGGAGGGGAGGGGGAGGGTGTGAGGTGAGGAAGGGTATAGAGCGTAGAGGAAATGCAGGAAAAATAATGATTTCTTATAATTTGATTGTTTTGTGCTAAGGGAAGACTGCACCGTTAATTTTCTCCAAATGTAATGTGTAAAACCCACATTTAATTTTGTATTTTTTATTTTTACTCTGTCTTAGAAAGTTTTTTCTTTTTATTATGTTTGTGTTCTATCCTGGATATTTTCATTTTTTAACTGATGGCAACATTGAGGGATGCCAAACAAAAAACAAAACACAAAAAAAGAAGACAGACGTCACCAGAAACTTTTTTTGCACACGTTCTTATTTGTGCCTTTTTTATCTGGATTGGTTCCTGCGGGACTTTTTTATGTATGCGGTGCATATATCTACAATATATCAAACTTGCCTATTGATAGAAGATTGAAGAATCCTTCTGGACAGTGAGAAAAAGAAAAGGTGAAACATAACCCCTGCAGTTCGTGCAGCTTACTTCAACATTAAAGGCAGTTATATGCTTCCTGTTTTTTTTGTGTTGTTATTTTTAATAAATAACGTGACAATTGGCGCCCATCGTGGGGCGCCATTTGTCACATTATACCGAATTATATTATATTAAGTTATAATAAATAACATAGATTGTTTCCAAAAATTTATTGTTGAATAAAATTAATGTATTTTGTGAACATATATCTGTCATTGACTTTGTCACGGCTTTTCCTGATTGAATTCTTAATAATTATGCAAAAAGTAACATTAGATTCTTGGATAAGCATTTTTATTGGTAAAAATGTCGATGCCTCATTTGTACTACGGTACGTCTGGCGATTCATAATGCTGTATTGGTTCCCACATTGATGTATGAAGGTGAGAGTTGGGTTTGGCAAGAAAAGGATGCAAGTAAAATTAACGCAGTGGAAATCTTTAAAAATGTAAAAGAAGCGAAGGAGGTGTGTCAGGACCAAATGGACATCAGAAGTCTCTGACTGCCCCTCTGGGTTAGAGGCGTGAGTTGTATTATTGTTGTTGTAAAATATATACGTCATTTTAAGTATGGGGAGACGGGCAGTCTAATACCACACTAGATATTACCAGAGGGAGGGACGGGGGTAAAAGATGCTAAAAAATTGATAATGGACGACCGTTACACTATGACAATGGATATGATATACATACATACCTATCTACAAAACATCTGCAAAGGAATGATGCAACTCGAGAAAAAAAAAGTTTACATCTTTCATAACGGTTATTTTACTATTACAAACAGACACTCCGATCTTATATCGAATTATAATTGAGAAATATAAAATGTTTACATAACTAAACAGTCCTGAATTTTATACAATTAGATTGAATGTAAATTTAAAAATAAATAAATATATAAATAAAAAAAGAAAGCTATTATTTAGCTATTAGCTTCAATTGAGATTATTTTTAGAATTCATACGGTATATAGATCTGGAGATATAATTATTTGTATATAAGAGAAATATGTGAGTATAAAGTAATTAATAAACAAGCACATTTATCACTGTCTTGCTTCTGAACGTTTAATAATGTTTGAAGCAGGAGAGTTTGAGACTAGTTTAGCTTACACCCGCAATTTTATTTAACATATATGTACATATATTATGCTTTGTGTCTTAACTTATTTCCTTTACATACTTTGTTGAATAATTTTTTATACATAATTAAATAAATAAATAAATAAAATACAGCTTATCAACAAGGAATAGAAAAATTTTAAGAAAAAAAAACAAAACCAACTTCCTAAAAAATATTCTCAACAAACTGCACTAAAAAGTAACAAAATAATGTCATGAATACCCTCATGAAAAAGAAAACTCTCGTCTGTCTATTATTATATCAGTATTGTACAGTTATTGATATTTCGAAGTCGGTGTCGACCGAGGTAGATTAGTGACATCTATTTCCGAGATGTCTTAGACCCAGCCGTGTTTAAATTCCTACCTTGGCCGAAACAGAATCCGTGTCGTAAAAATAAGGTTTCATTTCCAAAGATAAATTTCACTGATGTCTATTTCAATTAATGTTTATGAACTTTAACAGTTTTTTAATCATTTTAATTATGTTTGCTTAAAATAAAAATGAAAGAGTTAATATTACATTTAAAGCTCTGTAGCCGATTTCAAATAGAATATGACCGAGGAAACAAACTTTTAACGAGTCAATTTAAACTCTCAGTTAATCCAGCTCAGGATTTAGTTACACGAAAATATCCGAAACCGTATTACTTGAATTAAATTTACGAATTTATATTTGTTCAATAGGTTGTGCCCGCGACTTCTGAGCCGTGAACTGTCACGCGGAATTAATAAAATTGTAAGTAGCCTATCTGTTCTTCCAGACTAGGTTCTACATCTGTGCCAAATTTCACCGAGTTCCGTTCTGTCGTTCTGGAGATATCTTCAAACATCCATCCATAAAGCTATTTAAATATTACCAATTATAATATTAGTAAAGCTCATCCAAAGCAAGAGCATTCTGTTTGTGTCAAATGTAAATATTTCCGACTATGAAAATTAAATCGATTCACGTAGAGTCAATTTTATAAAACTTTCCTTACAACCAAGAAAAATTCATCACCGGTAACGAATTTGATACGCGACTTGAATGTTTGCAATGCAAAATGCAATCTATTTTCTACACGAATAAAAATAAAGGTTTATATTGAAATTGTTCAAAGTATATCCACATAAACTTTAAATGTCATGTCATTTTTTTTGTTAACTTTGTCAACAAAGCACATATGAAAAGTACCACATATAATGAGTTATGCTGATATTTTCATTCATATTCCCAGAATTACACAAAACCTCGTTGTCTCTAAGCAAATAACTCGACTCATATTTACCTATCATTAGTGTAGCGCTTTACTCGTGTGACTATTGTACACTATATTGTCTCTGAACCTTTTTATAGTAATCAAGAACTACGAACCTTATCTAAATAGAAGAGATTTTAAGTTCACATTATTATAAATGCGAATGTTTAGATGCGTGTAATGATGGATGGATGTTTGTTAGAAGCTGCCTACTAAATGGTTCAACTGATTAAGTTAAAATTTGGCACAAATATTAAACATCGTCTACTAGAGGGTACTAATTAACATTTATTTTTAATTCCGCGCGGACGGAATCGCGAGCGACAGCTTGTGACAACATAAATTCGATTAAAGGTAAAAAAAATATTAAAGAAAAAAGCACAACAGAATTAAGTTCAACTACGTGACATTAATTTGAAATCGTGGTAGAAGTCGTTAATTTGTCAAAGGAGATCTGCATATTTCTTACACACGTACAAAATGTGTAGATAATTGTCATGATGTGTGTTACTACAATGTAATATATCTCAATTGAAAATGTAATGGACAATGTACCGAAGGCCAAATAGTTTAGAAAGTCGACCACAAACTAGAGAAGGATTTGAGCGGGATTGTGCAGTTTTGTGGCGGCCCATATCGCATACGTTGAATAGCGGACACCCGTCCAATATTCAACGTATTAGTGTTCTGTCTTACTAAGTACTAATATCTTAATAAAAATAAAATTGAATGAAAAATACCTTATTATCCAAGTTAACGTAAGATATTCTTTTTCGTTTAAGTTTATGTTTTTTAATGAAATATAAATAAATTTGTAAAAATATATTATTTTATTTTAAGGATGTTAAATTGTCTATCATCATCATCATCATCATCATCAGCTCACTAAACGTCCCCACCGAGGGGCTCGGAGCCTACCCTAAAGTTAGGGGTGACTAGGCCTTAGTCAACCACGCTGGCCCAGTGCGTGTTGGTTGACTT
>JAAOEG020000025.1:515945-526761 GCA_011763625.2 Papilio bianor | reverse complement strand
AAAAAAATTAGAACGACCTCTTTTACGCGGGTCTTTTTATTGACATATTCCCGATACTTTTTACACAGAGTAGTATACTTACGTCTTTCGACATCTGCTATAAGGGTTTCCTTAATTGTTCTCGTTGCGTAATTCACTATATTATCTTTTTTAAAGAAATATATTTAAAATTGGTCGATAGTTAGAAAAAACGAAATGAAATATTGTAAGTAAAGAGTCATACAAACACCAGTGTTGATCTCACACATTCAGTCTGAAAATACTGATATATTTACATTGGTATGGGTTTCCGGTCAATACCGTTATTATAATTTGTTTAATAACAATATATGGTAAGATGGACAACTCTAAATATTTCTGACAATTAGTCAGGTGGAGAAAGCTAACTTTGGTGGCGGTGTTTGTCGAGGTAATTCGAAATTCCATGCCTTACATCCTAATTGATAATACAAATATATGTTTCAGATTTAAACTACAACTATCCAAAGTTTAGTAATATATTAGCCACTGAACAGTATAGTGTTTGGTCAAAGTAGCAAAGTTAAACAAAACAACATACTGACAAGAACACTAAGTTTAAGTGATAGTCACCAAAGTTGTTGTAAGTTCCCAGCAAAGTCGATTGTTGTTGCCACTTGAATGTTTCAAATCAGCTCTTCTCTACAAGTTTATATAGAAATCGTTGAATGTTTATCATAACATAATACGTTCACACTTACCAAGTACTTACGAGGTATATAATTGGTACCAATTAAGAAGCCAGAATGATGTATATACACTTACATATATACATCATCGAACGAGCGTATCATCTTCTCAAAGGCCGGTAACGCATCTGCAGTTCCCCTGGTATTGCGGATGTCCATGGGCGTCGATGATCACCTCGGTGTTCACGCTGCTCGTTTGCCCGCTTCTTTTATAAAAAAATATCATCAACTCACTATACCCCACCTAGGAGGCCTTAGGCGTGACTAGACTGTAGTCAACTACGGTAGTCCATTGCGAATTGACTTTACACATATCTTTGAATTTCTTCACAGATATGTGCAGGTTACATCACGCTGTTTCCGTCGCCGTTGGAACGTTGGATTAAAGTACATATGAAATTTGAAAATCGAAAACACATTGGTACATGGCGGGATTCGAACCAAGGACCTGCAGATTAAGTGATTAAGGCCTATGCGACCTATGCTCTATACTTATATAGAACTAGTTGTTTACCGCGACACTGTCCGCGCGTTTTTTATTTTTTTTAAATGATTTTTTATAAAATAAACGTAGCCTACGTTACTTCTTATTACACCAGTTACCTGCCAATAATAGTACCGTCAAAATCGGTCCAGCCATTTCAGAGATTAGCCGGAACAAACAGACAGACAGAAAGACAAAAATAAAATAAAAACGTTATTATGGTGTTTGTACCGTATATTTTTCATATACATGTAGTAAAAAACGGTTATTTCAATATAACTAACAGACATTCCAATGTTATTATATGTATAGATTGATAAAACGGTAGAATATACAAAATTATACATATGAAAAGTTAACAGGTTCTAACCTCTTTTGTATGTCATCTGTCATTGTAAAAAGTATATATATGGTAAACTTTATTGATGATATATTGAACGTCAAAATTTACAAAACGGCATTTACAAAACACTATGCTTCGAGGACTGCACAATAAATACTCAACTCTTTTTACATCAAACTGAATACACAAACGCTGGGGAAATGTAAATATTTCTCTATTTTGTAACGATCCGAGCTCGTGACCATACATCAATTACATTAATAAATTGCTTGTTGTTTTTTCCGTCAAACAATTTGTATAAATTCAAAAATAAAAAAATGTAAAAATCGTTGATTAAACAGCGATAGAGCCCCAAACTGTTAACAGCTGCAGCACCAATTGATTAGATCGACATTTGAAGTTGTACATTTAAAGCCGCCCTTAGGGGGGGTATATAAAGGATACCTTAAGATCTGTTTTATATTACAAGTTATTCGTAAATCAGCTTGCCCTGAATAGTTTCCGATATACAAATACTAGCGGCCTGCTCCGCCTTCGCACGGGTATAAATCTGATAAATCTCGTAGGGCCTCAGCCTGCGTTGGTTGCAACGTAAGCGGAAAAAATTTAATTATTTACGACATCACGTTAGAAACCTCAAAAATAACAGTGTTTCTCCACTATTTAATGGATGTTATTGTACATGTAAACCTTCCTCTTCAATCACTCTATCTGTTAAAAAAAACCGTATCAAAATCTTTTGCGTAGTTTTAAACATTTAAGCAGTCAAGGGGACATACAGACAGGGAAAGCGACTTTGTTTTATACTATCTAGTGATTTCCCATTTTAAATTGTTTAAACTTTCGTGAGACATTACTACAAATTAATTATAATACGACTACAATTCACGTTTAATATTCCGGTTGCGGCACCGACTAGTTTCGGACAAATCGGGGGTCCATCCTCAGTACGAGACGCGACGCGACCGCGAAGAAAACGCAATAAATACTCGCCCTGAGGATGGACTCCCGATGGGTTCGAAACTAGTCGGTGAGAAAGAAATATCTCTATATCTTCTTAGTATGTCTGTAAATTAAAAAATATATATTTCGTTGATGCACGCAACAAATTAGGATAAAATAATAATTGTTATATATGTTTTTGAAATGTTACGTTAATATGTATTTAATTTTTTATTTTTAATTCAATTACGTTTTTAACTAATGGCTACTTATGTGTAAAAAGGTTAATGGTCTCTTTTCCGGCTGGTAGCAGTAGTGGCGAACGAACCACAAGCCGCGAGAGTTAAGTACCCCATTTTGTTTTCACCGTAATGCTATGTAATAAGCAATAATCTTTACCTATCTATCCTACAGAGATGTTATTGTATAAATTCAGATTACTTGAGCTATAGATTTGTATTTTTTATAAGAGAACGGGGCAAACGAGCGTCCTGAACACCGAGGTGATCAACGCCATGGACCTGCAACACCAGAGGAACTACAAATGCATTGCCGGCCTTTGAGAAAAAGATAGGCTTGCTTCTTGACCCTAGATCGTACTGTGTCAATATTACCAATTATGTGACTTATGTTTTAAATCTATACTTAATAAAATTGGTGTAATATCTATATTATTGTGTTCATTTACTATTCAATACTATAATATTCCTTTGTTGTTTTTTCCAATCCAATTGTTCTTGGTTTCTGTTCACGTCCATGGTTGCAGCACCAAAAGCGTGTTAGATGTTTCTATAATACACTAGTAGTACGTAGCTAATAGTATATTTAATAACTACAAACTATTCTTGATACTAAACAACCTTAGACTGATTTTTAATTTCATAACATAACCGTCCTTAACTCGAACATTAATCAGTATAATTCTGACACATGCATGAATACAAATTTTACTTCGTAATGTGTTAAGCATACTATTTAATAAAAGCCATGTAATTAATCGAGCAACGGATAAAAAATTACATAAAACGTACGGCGGCCTTGTTATTGTTACGCGAAATTCTGAATATTTGTTGTCCCGAGGGCACGTACAAAATATCACAAAAGAATTTCCAGTTGAAATTTTTCAAAATATGAAGGCAAATATCTTTGTAGTGAGAAGAGCAACGAAAATTATTAAAAAGATTTAAGTTTAATCATTTTTTCATTTGGTGATATAATACCGGATTAATTATAATCTTCCTCTGCCTAAGGCTTAAATACCGAAACTGGGCGTCGTCCATGTATAGCTCATTTGATTAATAGGCGTATTCTTGAAAAAGTATTATTCTATTTTATAAACATTACAAACAAACAACACAAACCTTAATGGTGTTCATTATCATATACGAAGTGACCAACAAAAACTTTGGTTTCTACTGGCAAGAAATGTAATCATATTTGCATTATCTTTACAAAAATGACAGCCAATACACAGATACTTACTACTAACAAGTCAATCCTAATGATTTAACCACAGTTAATTACTGACTAAGAGGAGTGGGAATTGTACAATAGTCAGACTTAGGATCATTAACTAAATGCCTCTCAGTAGATCAGTTCTGTTGCAGTGTGAACAAAGACCTTTTTAGGATCCGTGACTGACCTGCATCTTAAGTTAAATATACATACATATATGTACTTACTACTACTTAATACCGTGTCTATCCATAGCCTATCTATTGATTTCAAAGTATTAATTTATTCTGAAATTTTGAAATACAGTAATCCCTTGTAACGCGGTATATATACAAAGCGTTTTCATATTACATTTAAATCCTCCATATAGGACCTTCCCGCATATAACGCGGTGATTTCCCACGTATTTCTGTTCTGTGAAATTTATAATGATTTATACAGTTCACAATTAGCTTCGCGTACCGTTGTACTCGTACTTGTGTCAATTGTGTTATTACAAAATTTAATTATTATATTATATTAAATTGGTGTACTAAAAGGTGTACTTTAAATCTCACTTTATAAATTTTATTTAAAATTAAAACCCTCTGCAGCAAATAAAGTTAATTGTGATAAATTATTTATATGTAAAGCGTTATACGGAAATACCTATATAACGCGTTTTCCTATAATGCGGACCCAATCTACCGCGTTGTTAGGGATTACTGCTTTTAGAAGTTAGACTTTCGTTTAGTTTTTGAACAGCTTAAGTATATTTGGTTAGATTTAGAATTCGGTTTTTGGTTTTGCTTATTGTAACCAAAGAGTTCAGTCTCACAGGGAGTGTGGCCGCTTTTATACTTTCCGTTTTCCAAACAAAATTTAAATATTCCTGTGGAGGCGACAGAAGTGCGGATCAATGTTTACGTTCACACGGCTTAATTAGAACAAACCTCCGCCGGCCGACTGTATTTGCGCGTGGGAGATAATTCGTGTGAAATTTTAATTCACAACAGATAAATCATATTCTTCCAATATTTTCATTGCGAAAGTTTGAATGGACGGATGAATATTTGAACAACGTAGCATCGGCAAACGGGATATTTTTTTTTCATAAGATATGTTACAATCTTGAACAGCGTATAGACTACTATATATATTTATTAATTCCAAGTGTAGTTCCAGTTAGTCTATACGAATTTTTCTTTTATGTACAAGTTACAATGTAAAAATGTAGAGGACTTTTCGATTTTACGTACGTAAGCACGGTTTGTGCCGATCACGGAGAAGTAAGCCCCAGGGGCGCGTTCCCTTGATCGATAGGATTCAAGCTCCTCGCTCCGGGGCTGGGTCAGCGGGTGTCGTCTAATGAATCCTATAATTTATATCTTCTTAATTTAAAGTGAGCCGAGCGGAGGTATGTACCTCCGCTCGAGTCACTTTAAATTTTGATTTATGCATTCCATACATCATATCTATTACCCTTTGAATTTATGTTACAGTTGAATTACGAGTAGAGGTTTCAAATATTTAATCAATAGAAAACAGAGTTGTATAGATGTCATTTGGAATAGTCATCACTCCTATTTCCATGTATATTTCGATATCCAAGAGAATATCTAATAACCTAAAATAATAAGTAAATGCCAAACTAGGTATAGATTGACAGGGAAATGATGGTAGGAAACTTTTACCCAAAAGGTAACTGTCAATAACTTGGACGAAGGTAAAAAAGTTACGTGTCAGCTTAGACGCGTCAACTTTAACTTCCGACTGTAGGTTTCTTACGTGACTCTGTTTTTTCACGAAGGATCCCATAATATTAATACACTTAAATATTTTTTCATAGACATATACACAGCCTTTAGCAAAAATAAAGGGTCGGTTAGGAGATTTTGAATATCTCGGAAGATAATGACATATCCTTCGCCTCTACATATATTATACTCTCGCTGCTTTCGGGTGCTCTTAATACCGCCCTTCTTGCGCATTTCAACTAACTGCACGGTTTAAGTACGTCTAGATTAATGAAATTATAACACTGTCAAATAGGTTGATATTTATCAAAACTTATTTACAATTCATCATTTTAATCAAATGTATATTGTTACATCGTACGAGTACATGTTACCTGCTGGAATACCTCGAAATGTTTGTTTTGATGAATACGTACGTAGTTTTTAATGATACGCAATATTGAGTATATTTAACTGCGAATCTGCGTTAATATAAATTTTGATAAGGTATGGTATTTATATGTTGAGATTAAACAACGACTTATATTTACTGTATAAAGTATTTCAACAATGAAAATAGTTTCTTAAGTAAGGTTGTACCCTCTTTTGTACAGATTACCACAATACTCGTATTTCATGTTACTTTATTGTTATTACTGTGAAGGTGTTTCTATTATATCTATCATTATTAAGAACCTGTTTCAGTCGACTCTTGGATATAAAGGGCCCCGAATTCCTCCCTTTTATTCCTTAGGCGTTACACCTCCAGCGATCATAACTATTCAGCTTCCCATCTGTGGCCTACCCAAGTTTTCCATCCTCCAATTGAGGTATAGTTATTGTTGGACGTATCCTAAATGTCGACAAGTTGACCAACGCATAGAAATTAGTCATCTTGTTTCAGTGATGTGACCGCTACGAAGTGTCGCAAACTCAAATTGCCAAATCTCGGTAAGAGTCCCGTTTATTGCAAATTTATCAATCGGATGTGACAAGAGAACTTTATTATGAGTGTAAAGAGTTACAATGGTAGAGGTAAGCGTAGGAAGAGATGGATGGATTGCGTGAAAGGCCACATTATTTAGTAGGGTGTGATGACTGAGATGATGGATAGTAAATTTGTATGTAGGACGAAAACCTGATGCGCCGTCCTGACGTTAGTGCGCTCAGGTCAGGAAGATGATGATAATAGTCAATAAAGACTATGATACTATGAAGCAGAGTGTGCCATTCTCCGCCTCCGTTGGATACAGGGCACGTATGTGGCACAGCATCATGCATTTGAAGCAACGCAAGGACTAGGCCTTCACCGCGTGTATGGTGGCCATGGTCTATCCTATGGACACCTTTCCTATTCTGACAGCGGCCACGGCAGCTGTCGGCGGGCACTTGATAAGGGGAGCCGACACCCCAGAAGCTGGGTCTGATGAGGCCAACATTCACCGATCTGGGGGGCAGCCCACAGCCGTCGCCACCTTGGCCGCCACCTACTCATGGGTCATTGATTCATCCAGGCCAGTGACCCTGAGGTCGACCAATGTGGTCGGGCGGACGACGTCCGCTTAGGCCCCAATGACTTTCGTCGGCTCTGAGGCTTGGCGGTTGGCAGTTTCTTCTGGGGTTTTCCCCCACTTCCATTAGCTTGGAGCTAGTCATAGTCGTTCTAAAGTAAGTTCGTAACCTTTAAGATAAGATGGACTAATTAATTGATATAGGTTGTTGTGGCGATCAAATAATAGATAAAGGAAAAATGTGTGCAATTAAATGGAAGGCAATGGAAGGTTCCATAATGTAATAGAGCATACAATACTATGGTCTTGTTTAGAGTTACACTGTGTGTAATGTTAGTTGTGGGCGCGCTGTGACTGAGAGATAACAGTATCGAATGCCTGTTTCCGATCAAAGCTTAGTTTGAGCATAATACGATACTCTTACGATAGTCTATTGCGTTGTAATAATGATCCGGAAATTGTCACAATTTCGTGTTCCAATAAACAACAGTGTATACAAAATTGTCTACGGATTACATTTTTATTGAAAATAGAAATTTTATTGAACGCAAAATTGCACTTCATACAAACCTTGATACTGATCAAAAAACATAAGAGCTTTTCCGCTACGTTTGGTACATACGTACTCGCGCCTCTATACAGAAGTTCCTCGAATTTATTATTGAATTCTTTTTTCATGTTTTGTCAGTCGACTTCGTCGCATTTTTTATCAGCGCGTGGTTTTTATGTAACATGTTCTTTTGTAAACATCATTTTTATTACGTATTTCTCATTAGCTTTTCTTCTTATTTTACAACGTTTTAATGAAATTGTAAAACGTGATCTCCATATTTTTATTGTAGCTCTAATAAAATTGTTAAAATAATAAAGCGATATTATTATTTGTATGCATTGCATATTGCTGAAACGTTCGAGGCTCAAGTTGCGATTCCATTCTCAAAACAAATGGCGCGCTCGCACCAAATCCCCAGATAAAAGAGACCAGCGTATGTTGAACTTTGTTTTTTGTTCAGAAATCCCCATCTGGTCGAGATTTGAAGGGACCGAGGGGGACCGGTAGGTCTTTTGTGGTTGGCACTACGATACTTTAGGCACGTGCCGGGTGAGTTAACCTGCGCACAACTTCGTGAATCAATCAACGTGGTAAGTATACCCGGCAATCTTTTAAGCGACTTTCACGCATGCGTCGGCCGTAGGGATGAGCTACAGATATGATTCGTAGAAGTACATTTCTTAAGCCGGCGAAAGAAACCAAACGAGGGAACCGAACACAATTTTAATCCTCAAACATAATGCGAATTCGTACTAAACGGAAATTATTCAAATAAAAATGAAACAACGTTGAATACATGATATATAACATGGTAGTGACATAATGTGTACATTTTGAAGTACAATACAAGATGTCTATACATAAAATAGGAGATAAGGATCGTAGATAAATGGGTCAGAAGTGAGGTTTTTATCGTGAGTCCAACACTAGCGGGACAGAATCCCGGAGCGCGCCGAGAGCGGGTAGCGGTCGGTTTCGCTCGCGTCGCGTCGGCTGGCGTCGTGTCTCCACTGCCTGCTGCCTGCTGCCTACACCACATACACTAGACGAGATCGCAGTCGCACGTCGGTCGCACAGTCGCGCGTTCACCGCACAGGCACAGTACCCGCGCGCAACCGGTGGCGATAACACGTCGACCACATGCCAGCCGCTCCCGACAACGAACGCAACCAACAAGGTAATATTTTATAACATTAATGCATAATTAAAAAAATCATAATGGACTTTAAAAATATAATTATATTTTTTCGAGTATAAGTAGGATTTTTGGAAATGGAAATGGGGAATTGTGTGAATTAAATTCGTCGAGAAACCGAATGTCTTTAGGATGTCAAGTTGCCAAGTGACATTGATTTTATATATTTCTTGCAAAATGCTTGTGCAAATAATACAAAGTAAGCGTGGTGAATACAAATGAAAAAAAAAATATTTAAGAGAGTATGTCATTAAACTTTTTAAAAAGACGAAGCCGACATTGCTGAAAGCTCATATCGTTTGTAAACAAGTTTGATCCTTTTGTATTTTCTTATGTACTACAATCTAATATAAATCGATTTAAAAATATTATACGATCAAAGCGATACTAACAATCAAAAATGTAAATGAGCTTTAACTACATTAAAGCAGTATTTTATTTCATAACGTAGTTGAGATTTACAAAAGTTTTTAAAAGAAGCCATCAAAATTTAAGCAAACTAGAACTATGATTGTCTCTGATTGAATCTCATGAAGGTTTGCAATAAATATTTAATTGTTGTTTTTGTTCTCTAAACAATTTTATATGGAAATGTACCCGTATTTGATTCGTTATCGAAAACGTGAACACACTGAACTTAATATATCGTATTTATTTTTCACGAACTTGCAAAAACATAGTGATACTATTTATCTTTGTAATTACTACTTTTATGTGGACGTCACGTTTTGCGAAATAATTCTGATCAGTATTGGATCCTTTTTCATAGGATCTAATAGGTTTCATCCTGGGTTTGATTAATAATCACTGTGGCGTTATTTTCGTGTGTTATCTATCAACTCCTAAGGTGTATTGATTTGGGCTTTGAAATGAAATCTGTATTTTTATCGGCCTACAAATACTATTTTTCTTCATTACTTTTCTTAGAGAGCTAGGTAAATGGTAATCGAACCTTATTTCTAGATTGAAATACATTTACTTTTTAAGTAGTCCCATGTGTTCTTCCAGACTATGTTTTATATTTATGCCTAATTTTAGCGCGACTCGCTTAGCCGTTCTGAAGATACTTTCAAACATCCATGCATCTATCATCATAAACATTTATAAATTTGCCATAGATGTAGAAGAATACATAACAAAAATTACAATACGTTACATACCGTAACTACGGTTAACGAGGGATACCTATTTTTTGTTGTTTACATATTACTAGATAATTCCACAACGATTAAACATATCTTATTGAAATTTAACACAGAAATATATAGTCAGGGATAACACATAGGATACTAAGTTTTCTATAATTCTGAGCGGATGGAGTCGCCGACGACCTAGTTTTATATACATTTATGATATTATATATTATATACTTTGCTATTTTTACAATGTTAGAAATATAACTGTTAATTAAGTGGAATATTTCACACTTGCACTTATGACCTCATTTTGATCCCCTTTTTCCCGTCCATAGTTACTCGTAAATAGTACGAATACACACGTTTGAAAACAAATACGTCGTCCTAACCTAATCTACTTCTTAATGTTAAATTTGACACCCTCATGATCCCCACATGCCATACGTGAATTTTAACAGCGCATATTTAATAAACTTTGATATTTAAGTTTAAAAAACAACTAAAATCAAAACATTGAATTCACACCAGGCAATAGATTAAAAATACTCGATATGTTTTTTTCCATTTTCAATTTTTTTTTCTTTCAAAAGCTTTCCGGGTAACGATCAAAAAAATTGGCCGATTCCAATCGCTTTTCATTCATGGTATACAAATGATTTCTATTCAGAATAAAAAGTGGATGTTACTTTTTTTTTATATATATTACAAGGTGGCAAACGAGCAAGCGGCCACCTGAAATCGCTGAAATAGCGAAGTAACTGCTGCCCATAGTCAT
>JAAOEG020000025.1:451667-463277 GCA_011763625.2 Papilio bianor | reverse complement strand
ATCAACCACATGTTTCCCGTTTTCAGTGAGAGACGGGCGAAATAATACCAGTCTCACTCACCCTGAAGAAGAGCCCCCAATGGACTCGAAACTGGTCAGTGCCAACACCAGATTAAATATACATGAGTTAGACGTTTTCAGTTTGTCACATCTATCTTTATAATATTAGGATAAATGCATAACAGATACATCCCTACAGTCAGACTATAACAAAGCTACAAAAGGCTGCAAACTGTTTAATTTAAATAGATTAAAACTAGATATGCCTTTCTAATTGAATACTGGTCTTACTTGTATTACTTAATGATTTATATATATATTTATTAGTGAGTATAATGAATTATTTGGACATTGTAACTTGATCAAAGTATTACTGTCCTGGGTAGGCAAGTTAGTACATATTACACACATAGACAAGATTCAAAAATAGAAGTCATAGTTTCATATTTCAGTGTCTTTCAAGGAAGTTCCAATCAATTACTTCATATCTTGAACCTCTTGATATCAAGATTCTACTATAATATGGTTAATAGTTAAATGGGTTATGACAGATAAACCATAAATATTAGTAGTCTTTACTTAACCTAAACTTTCACTACCATTCCAAAACATTTTCTAACCAAACAACTACAAGGTAATAGCAGTATCTTATTCTAACCTATATATATATCAAATTCTGTCCTATGAAAGGGTCTCATCTTGTAAGAGATCTTATGAATATTGTTATACACATAAATCTAATATAGAATGAATAAGGAATTCTTGAAGGGTATTTGTGGGTAAACTTACCGGGTGGTTGGGGCGCTGGTACAGGTGTGTCTGGGGCCACCGTAGTGCCCGGGGTGCTTTTTCCCCAAGACACGGCTCCCTCTGAATAAACAATACAAATTGTTATATTATGAGTCTACTTATTACACCACTGAAACAAGGAAATGTAATAACATACATTCCTTTGTTACCTCCTTATGCCTTTAACAACATGACAATATCTGTACAGTTGTAAAAGTTGTTCATTGTAAATGTGGCAGTTTAATTAAATATCAATGTTAGGACTGTTATTCCTAGCTCGCAAACACCTTTCAAAGACTATTATTGAATATTTTTAGTATGACAGTAAAAATGGCTAATAGTATTCATCTAACACAATAAAGTTTTGTAAAAGGTTTTAAATCATCTATATTTTTATCAAATTCCAAATAGCAGGTCTTTAGTTCACTAGATCTTGCCTTAATGACTAATCAGCTGTTTGAATTTTTTCTATTGTATGATGTTTTAAAGTAGTAATGTATCAAGTGGTTTATATTGCTAGGCATTGTGATTTATTTGCCAATAAATGCAATATTTTATGGTCATACACATTTGTGTGTAATTAACTGTAAATATCAATATTTTAATACAATGTTATTGGCCCTACTTTAACAGTTTGGAAAGTATTCTTTATTATTCAGATCGAATAAAGACATCATGTTATATATATGTAGACACAAAAACGTTTCATTATTATAGACCTATGGGGTCATAGTATTTATTACTTTGGTTTTATATTATCTAATACCTACCTTAAATGACACTGCCGCACAAAAAAACTGCCCTTTCGACGCTCGTACCTTCACACACTAATAAATCAAACGGCATAAAACAATAATCTTGCACAAAAAATACTAAAATCGATAATATAAACCGTAACAATCGTTGCAGTAATGAAGAAATTAAAATAAGGTCACTGCTTTAGAGCTGCCAATATATAAGAGGACCTCTGAATTCTGATATAAGTCACAAGAAACCGTCCTGATTAAAGAATCCTGTACAAATTACTTGTCGCAGTGCAAGGACACGATTAAACTGTTAATTACAACTACTCATCTCCATCCATCACAAGATATCGAGTACATAAATATGGAATGGAAGAAATGGCACAGAGGAAGGAAATGAGTATGTAAGACAATAGCACAGATAACGTTTGAGTCATTGAAAAAGTGCCATACAGATAAAAATTACCTTATCTTAATGTTGTAAAGAGCATCACGAAAAAGCTTCAAAATGTGTTTAAACGTCTCAGATTTATATATTTATATATGTTAAATCTTGTTTTAATTCTGTTCGAATTAACTTTTTTAAACCTATGAGTATAAAAACGGACTAGGCGAGGTCTACAAGATAAATTCTGTCGCTTTTTGTAGGGAAGTAAAGTTGTAATGTAGAGCGGCAATCGGACCATCGATTTTTTTTGGTTACTCATAACTTTATTACGGGGCTGGGTGCATCCTTTAATTTGCACATTGTAAACCCGCGAACTCCTGTGACGACATTTAGTCTCCAGTAACTACTAACCTGTATTTGAATGAATTTGTCGATTACGTTTTAATCTATGATTGCATGTTGTTTTTATATTCTTTGAATACAGGTTTCATACGGTATGCGCGGGAAAATTTAAATAAAAATCGGAGTTCTGCAAAATGGATAAGACCATGGTGAATACCGTATTTTCTTTTAATCTTAAGTGATTTTGCCCAAATTTGTTTTAAAGATGTACACTTATGTAGCAATTTAATTCACAAATTATGTAAATATATTTTTATTGAAATCAAAATCATATATCAAATCATATATTTTAATATTATATATTTTTAGCGTGGTCAAAAGTGGCTTGTACTTGGGAGTCGTGTATGAATTTGTTGTAATTGGCACTTCCCGTTTCGGCACCTGAAAAATAAGGTCTTAGTTTTAGTTGTGGACAATAGCATGTTTGTAGTATTTATAACATAGTGTCAGGTATCCTCATGTCGCCTGTATTTTGTAGATGGCATACCAGGTCCGTTGACGAGATGCGCATTCCCAATGATGAGGTCCTCCGGCACGCCGTCGCGGCTTTCCGACCTGAAGTTGGCTGGCTGCACCTGTGGAATGCATTATTTTTAAGCTAACACTGCAAACTTAACGTGCATTGCTCTACTCTTTACTAAGTAACAAATTAATAATATCTCTATCCACTAATTGGGTGACGTCGAGGCGGCGACGAGTGTATGCCGCGGCGGTGACGCGTCGGGGAGGAGTTGACATGTCGGCCTTAATCCTAATAATGCAATAGTCGATCATGAATAACTGGAATAATTATTAAATTATTAGCAGACCTGTCCGTCGTTACGCATTAGATCTGGCGCGACATTCCCGCCGGGGTAGCGGTTGAAAATGCCGTTTAGATTGTAATGCAGGTTCATGTCCGGGCCGATGTTTGCCTTCAGTAGTTGTTCCCATATCCCGCCTGCGCAAATATAAAGATGTAATTACACTATGAGAGATAAATCAAAACCAAAATCGCGAACTGTTCGTAAATATAGCAGCAAACCTTTATCGACGGAGACGATAGGTCGATTCGACTGCCACGGATATTCGCCATGGGCTTGGAAGTAAATCGCGTAAGTCGCCAGCTGAAACAATCCAAGGTAACAACTAGAAAATAGAACTAACAAAGATAAGAAAATAAAATTACGTGTCTCGTACAAAAAATAAATACACTCATAAACTTCTATTTATATGATAACTTATTCGACAAAAATGATTATATACTGTTTTTCAATAATGTCTTGGTTAGTACAAAATAGTCATATAGTCATCAAACATAAACATGGAAAGAAATATAATAGTTTCAAAGATGCACTTGTGCACACAAAGCGCCACGTTGTCTCGCCCTCTATAGGGCATTGATTTGTACCAAAAGAGGCTCAGTATCCTGAAAAAATGTTTACGATCGACTCACAAACGCCAGGACGTTACAACATATTTGGTCAGAGCAACAATGGGGGCGCACTTCACGAACTAGGATCTTTATAATTAGAAGACTACAATGCTTAAACGACTAAGTATGATATGATAAAGTACAGCATTAGTGTGTAAAAGAGACCTGTGTGTAGTAGAGAGCGAGCCAGTACTTGCCGCCGTGGCCGACAAAGGCGGTCTCGTTGGCGTCAAGCAGCGCGGCCGGAAGCTCTTGGTGCATGGACTCTGGCGCGATGCGCAGGTTGCAACCGTACCTTTATTGGTATGAAATTCGTATCACTCATTCTGTACTAACATTATTATTATGACGGAATTTTCACACTAAGCATGACCAATTTAGAAATAAACTAGGTAATTAATAAAGTTGTATGTGTTTGCCCATTTCTTTAAATGCTTAATATATTTGTTTCATTCGCCACTAGATTTAATGAAAGTAAGATTTGCATAACGTACTTAATAATTATCTATTGAAAATATACAACTGACCAGTCAGGACAGGCTTTCAGGATATCGTATGGAGCCCTGTAGTATTCTGCGCGGCGCACCACTGGGTTACGTACGTTGAACCTCTCGTTGGGATCCGTCATGTTCACGTGTTTGATCTTGACGTCCCGCCGCTCGCAGATATAGTCGTAGTGGAACTTGGGCACAGACTGTCCTCTGGCGCAATACGTAGCTGCAACACAGAATGATTCGCAAATTGATGATAGGCACGATACATTCTCGTGTTTATTTAGTTAATGATACGTAATAATTCAAATAACTTAATAGTACACTCACTTTTGTAGGTACCGTCTAGAGTGTTGACCGCAGCGTATTTGTCAATGCAGTAACGGTACCCGAGCATGGTCGGGTAGCGCAGAAACGGTACTCGGCATGAGAACCTCCCCTCCTGGTACATGGCACCCTGCACATACAAAACATGCTGCAGCTAATTGACTTGCAATTAATTAGAGAAAACATCCCTGATTATACTCCCACGCTATTTTTTGTAATCAATGTTTTTTTTTTCAAAGCAATAAGTATAAACCTAGATAGATAGATAGATAAATATCAACATCATTAATCCATTTAAAGATGGGGTAGTTAACCTTGCATATGACGCTGCGACGTCCAGGCGGCCGCGAGACACCACCGAAGCAGTAAGAACGGGTGCCATTAATCATTATCTCGGTGACGCCGATGTGTGAAACGAGCGTGATGCCATTGATGCCAGCGAGGGCGAACCGCTGCAGCCCCGCCCGTTTGCGCACCTCAACGTTGTTTTTCATGCTCATCGTGTTTACTATCGCCTGCCAGCCGTAAACGAACTCGTGCATCGGACCTAAACGTTAAATAGCCATAGGTGAGACATAATAAATGTAAGCGTTCTGCATATCGTCCTACAGAACATTGGCAGTGCTCGACATAAATTTATAGAATTTGTACAAGAAAAAAAGTGTAATCAAACCACAAACCTATCCCGAAACTATCCCCGTCGAGGAAGTTAAACATCTCTCCAAAAGAGTCCGGCATGAGCCCGGCAATTACGGTGGAGGTTTGGAACCCATCCTCGGCTTCCATTGGTGCGATCTCATCATACGGCGTCGTCATCTGGTGCGACGTTGCGTTGCTGAAGTGACCGCGCCCCTCACTCTACACAAACCCGACTGCCGCGCTCATATTCATGGATTTAGGATATCTTTTATTTTTTTAAAGGTGTACCGAAAATGTAGAATTATATACTTACGGGTTGACTTCACATAACAGTAGTGTTATTAGCAAAATGAATTTGCGATATAGACTAAAACCGGGATAAATACAGAAGCGGGATAGATGCCTCACATTCTAAAACCTCATTGTTAGAACTTGTTACTTAATACTGATTATATTAGTAGAATCCAGCCACCCCATACCTAACTTATACACCAGCAGTCACTTAATTATATTCGCGGCGAAATTAAAAACACGTCAAATATTTAAAGGTGGCAATATTTTGCGCCGTATAACTTTATAATCAGTTATAAATCCCATTATATTTTTAATGTCAACATACTGGCTCATTATTAGTATAGGTCTAAAAATGCTTTTATTTAATAATTTACTTAAAAATACTTGTAAATTAAACTGAAGCAGAAGTATACCACGAAAACTTAAAAAGTCAGGATTGCGAGATCGAGTATGTTTCTCAGCAACAAAAGCCTAGGCACATTTCGATGAAATTGACAACAAAACGCCCCATCGTTTTACAAACGATATATTTCGATAATTTTGGATTCCATCGAGAAAATTCCATGGTCATTTGTGTGACGTTGGAATTGGAGTAAAGGCCATCTATCTTGCTACTGTTTTCATGGTGAGTGAACTATCCATACTGGTCTCTATCGTCAAAAAAAAGGTTTCACCAAAATCTTAATTGTGCAAAGTTTATATGATAGATTTAAAAATAATATTAGTAATTCAACAAATAAAGGATTAATCTGGCTACATTAACAAAAATATTCGTATAATACTAATATTATTGAAATTAGGTTGCTTTTTGAAAAAGTGGGTCACCTATAACTTATTGCAGGAGTGATACGCTATTTATGGATATCGAGATAAGGTGCAATATTTTTACTTTTTACCTTTGAGAACCATGTCGCTAAAATCACAACTATAAGTCTCATGTTGTGTGAAGCGCGTACAGAGTTATTAATACCAGAGAATCATAACCATAAACTTTAACTAACGAATTTTCGATACTAGCTTTGATATTTCAGGGAACCGTTGTTGATTTGTTAGAGTAGTTAGGTAACTATAAAACTTGAATGTTAACGGTAGTAATAAAAATAATTGATCGTTAGTATTTATCCAGTGCTTATAAAAGGCCGTTGACAGACTTGCGTTCGATAGATTATAAAAAATAATTAACAATTTGTCCTGCCTCTTCAGATTAGTTTGCAGTACTAATTCCATAATTGCAATGCATACAAAGCAGTATCTGCACTACCTTCATTTATAGATCAGGCAGTCACAAAGTTCGCAGTTTGACATTCATCCACAAATGTCGCCGTCCATTTTTGTTTGTTAGAAATAATAGGATAGAATAGAATAGAAATTATAAGTTGTCCTTATAATTTCTAAGGATGATGAAATAAACGATAAGATGTTAATTCACAGCCATATTTATTTAAACAAATCAACATCGAGATATTTTTGAAAAATCAACGTATAAAAAAATTTTGAGTAATAATTTTAACTTTTACTCTTTAATATCAAAATTGTTAACATAATTTATAATCTTCTATAAATAATCAACAAAATAAGACAATAATCATTTTTCAATTCACAATTTTTTTCAATTTCGAACACAAAAAATTAGATACAAATAATTGCAAAAAAATTAATATAAAAGTTAGAAGTAGAAGAAAGAGATCAAGACTTAAAAGTCCCAAAACTATTTATTAAATGTCATCAAAATACACAAAAAGGATGATCTGAATAGTAGTAGTGCCTTAACTTGTTATTACTTTGTAAAACTCAAAACTAATCAGTCATTTTTCCCTACAATAATCAGTTATTATACTTCTATATCGTAACATAACAAAAGATATTATGAATGCCAACATTTACCCACATTAGTTGTACGCATTAATATCACAAATGGAGGTCGGACCTTTACTTAACAATATTTACAATCTACTATTTTGTATCAAAAACTTAGGTTTATTAGAAATAAGTAGAAAAGGGGGAATTGTACCTTACTCTTGGATACTTAAATTCATTTCATGCATTAACATCACAAGTGGAGGGCAAACCTTCACTTAAAAATATTTGTCATTTATTATTTTGTATCAAAATCATTTATTAGAAATAAATGTACTAGAAAGGGGGAAATTGTACTTTTAGTCTTATAATAAACATGTATCATAAATATAAACTCATGCAACTGTGGGTTTGACTGTCGTGGCACTTGTATAGACTCATACTGAATCCTTTTCATTCTCTTTGAACAGAAACCACAAAATATGTAAACAAGTGACATGGCAGTCGAAGCCAAGACTATTATTATCTTGTCTAGACTTCATTGTCTGGTTGGCATGTGGGCTCAGTAATATCTGTTTGGTTGTCTGGTTCATCCTCCATACCATCCTCGGAGTCCACCTATAACAATTGATTAACAAAAAAAAATATTAAAAAATATCTTCTCATCCTTTTTTCAAAATTTACATCGAACTGCCGTAAAACATCTTACACATTAAACATTCACACATTTAATTTTTTTTTAATACATAAAATAACTTTTGGGTCACACACATTAGCATTAGCTATTTATTAAAATAATAAAAACTTACCAATTCACTATCACAATCGGACGATGGTGGCGATGGAAAATTAATGGGAAAGGGTTGCGGCTCCACTAATTCGATATCATCAAAATCATTCTCTATCTCTTCACTACCAGATGTCTCAGACTCACATCCCTAAAAAAATATTACAATTACTGATACAAAGTAATATAATACGGTCTTTAATATTTGGAATAAAAACTTTAAAGTAGAAAACAATATGTTACGCTTAAAAATATGGAATATGCATTTAAAAAGGTTGCATTGATTCCACCAGGATCTCTTTCAAAGTTTACATTGAATTGCCGTAAAACATTTTTCACATTAAACATTTACACATTTCAATTACTGTTTATCATTGCAATTTATAATATATTAAAAAAAATGTGACACACATCTACTAGTACCCTGACAGTGTGTTAATAAATAATAATAACTTACCAATTCACTGTCACAATCGGAAGATGGTGGTGATGGAAGATTAATGGGAAAGGGTTGCGGCTCCACTAATACAATATCATCAAAATTATAAATTTCCTCATCAGACTTCTTAGATTCATATCCCTAAAAATATTTTTGTACATCATTTACATTTTGATTGTTACAGTTAGATATTTACAATTACTGATACAAAGTAATATAATACAGTCTTTAGTACTTAAAAAAAAAATTAAAGATAAAAACAATATATTCAAATTCGATTGATATTGATCATTTTCTCGTTTCAATAGATATCACAGACATCCGTAGTCCCCCATCCCAGTGTAAAACCCAATTGGTTCCAAGTTATCTCTCTCCTTTCTAATTCTTTTCCAAGATTTCATAGTGTTTAAAGTGAGCTTTATTCCTTAATTCTTTTGTTGCAGGCCTATCAATCTCCCTCATTTAAAAAATGGTCATCAGCAAACTAATACCACTAATCTGGGTTCACTTCTGATACCATAATATTGTTTTGCCTCTTAGTTCTTTTTACTACTTCATTCTGATTTGTAGTATTAGTTGCTGTTCCCTGGGCTATAGCGCTTGTTTGTCCTTAAAGTTGTAGTCGTGCTTATCGTTGTACGTACAATCTTTATTTGCTGAACACAATCATAATCATGGTATAACAATTTTGGTAGTGGCTTTTGATTTGTTTTGCTCTATTACTCATCGGAGTTAGGTTATTCTTCTTTAAATATTAACTATTTCGATTACTATATTAGATATAAATAAATAGGAACTTAAATATAACCAGCTGAGATAAAAATGTTTCTAATCTACCTCGACCGACCATAACTCCGAAATATCAATAATTGTACAATATAGACTCAATTCAAGAAAAAAAAAGAGTTGTCTTTCTTTTGAAAGTATTCATGACATTATTTTGTTTCTTTTTAATGCATTTGGTTTGAGAATAGTATTTTTGATGTCGGTTTTGTGTTAGTCTTACATTTTTTTGTTTATCATTGCCATTTTTAATTATAAAAAAAAAACTTTTGTGACACACACATGAGCTAGTATCCTGACAGTGTGTTAATAAATAATAATAACTTACCAATTCATTGTCACAATTGGAAGATGGTGGTGATGGAAGATTAATAGGAAAGGGTTGCAGCTCCACTAATTGAATATCATCAAAATTATTCATTTCCTCAACAGACTTCTTAGATTCATATCCCTAAAAATATATTTTTTGTACATCATTTACCAAACATTTTGATTGTTACAGTTAGATACTCACCATTACTGGTGCAAAGTAATACAATACGGTCATTAATATTTAAAATAAAAAAATTAAAGCACATAACAATTTGTTATGCTTAAAAATATGGTATATCCATTTAAAAAGGTTTGCATTGACTCCACGATTCCTCTTTTTCAAAGTTTACATTGAAGTGCCATAAAACCTCTTTCACATTGAACATTGTACACATTTCAATATTTGTTTATGATTACCTTTTTTATTATAAAAAAATAATTTTTGCGACTACACATTAGCTAATAAATAATAGTAACTTACCAATTCATTATCACAATTGAAAGTTGGTGGCAATAGCAAATTAATGGGTAAAGATTGCGGCTCCACTAAATCATTATCGTTTATATTATTCATTAACTCCTCACTACTAGTCTTCTCAAGGTCAAGTTCCTAAAATTTCAGGCTTTTTCAATTATTTGGTTATTATTTTGATTGTTAAGTGTAAAGTGATAATGACTGATACAGAGTAATTTAATACGGTCTTAAATATTTAATGCTTAAAAGCATCCTGTTGCCAAACGGAAACTGAAATATAATTTTCGCTTTTTAACTAACTCCCTTATTTTATACCTAAATTCCGACCTGATAATATTTTATTCCTTTATAATAAAAAAATCATGCAGTTAAAATTAAAACTTTAAAGTATCTGTTATTCTGTAACAGCTGTTAACTGTAGTAGCTGTATAGCTGCAACTCTGTGAGAATGTTCCATCTTTTAATTTGTTTTTTACTGTTTCAACTAACCGAAGAACACTTTTGATAAATATCAAAATATCATGAATATTCACTATACAAGAAATATTCTTGTATCAATTTTATTTCCGCCGAATTTTGAAACCGCGGGTAACAGAATCGCGAATAAGGAGACCCTACTGTATTTAACTAACTCGGTATACTAGGTAGAAGAGTGATTTTGTTCAATACCTATACAGAATAACCTTTGACTGCTTTATGCATGCTTATTTATTCATTATGTCCAGTCCGTGCCTCTGAAAAACTTGTTCTATATAGGAAACTCCTTAATAAAATCAGTCTCTTCCACACATTTTTTCCTGTTTAGTACCTATTTGACACTGTTTACACACACAAACACTTCTATTACGCTAGTTATAAATTATTAAAGGAATGGTTTCAGTCATGGATTTAAAATGATCAAGTAGTATCTTGCAGTAATATTACATAATATTATATATTTTTCATTTCTTTTAAGTTTTGTTAATTTTCATGCCTTTGTTTGATTGAAATAAATTTAATTGGAAAATTAAAAATTGTGTAAATGGCAAACAAAAATAATATAATAATAATATAAATAATTAATATATAATAATAAAACATAGCTATTTTAATTTCATTAATTTCTAATTGTGAATATTTTCATATCATCATTCTTTTTGACGACATGGGAGAGGAGGGTTTCAAAAATTGTATTAAAACTGCTTATAATAAATAACTTGAACAGCTCCTTAGCTGCCAGGGTGTTAAAAAATAATAATAACTTACAAAATCATCAGACATATCGGACAATGGTGATGGCAAATAAGTATCAATCAGTTGTTGCAGGAAAAAGCTACAGTCATCCAGATCATCCTTTACCACCTCATTAAGAGGCTTCTTCGACTCATTGCCCTAAAAATTTAATTTTAATTTCATTATTAACAAATTGTTTTGATTGTTTAGTTAGATAGTTACAATGACTAATTCAAAGTTATATATTAGGTGCGCAACTAAGTTCTCGCTTTTTTTTCGATAAAAATATAACTTTATTATAAAAAAATGGTTACAAAT
>JAAOEG020000025.1:424151-451567 GCA_011763625.2 Papilio bianor | reverse complement strand
GTAAGTGCAAATACAAAAATGAATTAGTTGGAGTTAGCAGGATCGCTTTTTTATTCTTTTGATTGTTGATTTAAGAATTAATTTCGACGATAACTTCACTTCGGTGTTCCCGCCACTTGCCCCCTTCTCTTTAAAAAATATTATTTACCTCGGTACAACTGATTTTGCTTACAATGCTTAATTAATAAATAAAGACAATTATTTCACTTTTATGCCTTTTATTGATTCGCCTTTTATAAAAATATAGACCACAGAATACAGATATATAGCAAGCTATAGTCCGTGAATATATTTTTGCATGTCACAATTTGCTTTATTTAGACCTCTTAAAATGTCGAACAAAGTACGTTTTTAATACCGTGTTCATATTTTCTTCTCATCTCAGTTAATTTTTGAATCAACCTAATTGTATAACTTGCCTGGTTTCTACTTTTTATCTGTCGTCAAATTGTCGCCAAATAATAAACTCAGTTACCACACCAAAAACCACTGCCAATTTAAATTTTAGCAAAGCTTACAACTGAATATGAAGCAGCCACTTTATACTTAAAATGCTACTTCAAATATGCTGCCAACCTATGGTTTACTACCCATTTGTATTATTTCTAAAATCCCGAATCTGATTAGTTTGTCGCTTTGTTAAATACATGCCATGGTAAACATTGTTGGAATCACCAACATTTAATGTTAATTATTAGTCATTGCAGCATTGTAAATTTTCAAACTGGTTTAAAACCAAGCAGCACTTTTTAACTCTCCTTAGGTTTTTCTCTTCCAATAAGATTCGACATGTCCCGCTTTTTCATCCTTTTGTCATATTTATTTATTTTATTACGTTACCAGCAGTTATACCTATGCGTTTCACCCCCATCCCTTACCACCATGTTAGTCAAATCCTACCCTTTTAAAAGACTTTGGGTCATTCAAGAAGCGAGCGTATCTCTATTTCGAAGGTCGGCATCGAAACTGCAGTTCCTCCAGTGTTGTGGATGTCCATAAGTGTCGATGAGCACCCGGTGTTCTCGCCTATCGTACTCCCTTCTCATATAAAAAAGTGCGTCTAATATGAACTACAATATTGTTTCTGCACAGTTTTTCGCCACGCTCTAACTTTAACTGCACTACTTTGTCAGCAGCGAGTTTTATACAAATGGCACAAGTATCAAAACCAAAGGAATAGGCAGGCTTCGGGTTTTATTAAAAAAAAACCTCGGTTTCTACATAGTACACATTTATTATGAGTAAGATAGACAAAAAAGATATTACAATGTTAATAACCAAGAATCGAAACGCAGCAATCTTACATTCGGTCGAACCTCTCATTAAATCTGTTTTACTACATCATTGCGATAATTTCATATTTTTTTAATTATACCAAATAAGTAAAAGAAAAAAATATTGTATCTTAATGATTGATTGTTTACAAATTATGAAACACACAAGATCACTGTAAAATTAATCGAAAGCATAATGAATTGCTCTTCTTTCTCTCATTAACAAATTCGTTCAGATAACAATTTTGCATTTTCTTTTATATTTTTTATATAAATAATTTCCACCTTTTAGCATTACGAAAATAAAGCCCTTGTTGAAACAATCTGCATAGCCTTTCGCTAAATATTTATTTGCATCACACCTTGTCCATATGTTACCGGCAAATCGTGAACGACGTCCGTTTATAATTTGCTGTTGTTAGGGGTCCGTAAGGTGAATAGGGTGAATAGTTGACACATGTTGTTATCCCTGTTTTTTCAAAGAGAATAGTCTTACAATATCGATACATATGTATCGATACAATTGTCGCAGCAGTCGATAACTGTAGGTTCTTTAAGGGGATATACTGAGCATTCACTTTGATATTGTTCTCTTTGAAATTGATTCATTCAAAGTATCTGCAAATTTGTAAGACACATCATTATCTAACATTTTTTGCAAACATTCATTGAGTATCATTTTCTACGAATGAATATCATGGGCGGACTAAAAATGAATCTTAAAACGGCACTCTGCGAACATATTCATTCGTTATGGTATTTGCAGAGATTTTATAACTTTTCTCGATGAAATCAAATTGACGGCGTTCACCATTATTATGTGACCATTATTAGTCACGCCGTGGTTTGCAACGGTAACATTAGCCCTAACTCCTCGTTTCGAATACTTGGTTATTGTGAATTATCAGTGTCTATTTCACTTAGCCACTAGCCACCACTCTAGAACATAGCTGTTATTTTGTATAGCAGTCGCGGGCGTTACTAGAAATGAAACACGCGACTCCAGTGCGTCCGAAAAGGGCGGTGGTTCCCTGCGGAAGGTGCGGCTTACGGATAAATGAAAATAGCTACAAGATACAAGAGGCAATAATTCCGAAATATTTTGAAAAACAGATCATAGTGTTACATTATGTGTACATACATTTGTTCTTGATAATAAATAAACGACACTTAAAAACAGAATTAAACCTGAAATTAACTTAAACAGTCAAGATTTTGATTATTAATAATAGTTGCATAGTCCTTCCATCTCACCAGTGCGTTTTACCTGGTATGTGAACATATAAACATAGTCAAAATTTCTCTATTAACGGACTTTTATATCAAGGAATCGGTTCAATAATAATTATATTTTCATCATCAGCTCACTATGCGTCCCCACTGAGAGGCAAGAATATCCAAAGTTAGGGAAGACTAGGCCTTAGTTAACCACGCTGGCCCAATGCAGGTTGGTTGTCTTCACTTCTTTGAATTTCTTCGCAGAAATGTGAAGGTTGCATCACGATGTTTTACTTCCCGTAAAAACTGGAGTTGGAAATAACGCTTGTGAGATGAAAGTACCATAATTACAATTAAATCTTAAGATTAGACATAAACAAACTAATTCTAGTAATTAGGCCTTTTATGCGAAAGAAAACAGCTGCCCGGTGATTTCAATAATAGTATTTTAGCGAAATTCCACTGGCGAAAAACTTGTATGAACACGTTCCACGCTACAACGATTTCTTTTATTATATTTTATTTTATATATATGTATATATATATTGGCAAACGAACAAGCGGCCACCTCGCTAAAATAGCTAAGCGATCGCTGCCCACACACATCAGCTATTGCAGATCCGTTGCCCACCTTTAATTGACGGAGAAGGATTTCTTTGTATAAAAGTGAACTCGCCAAGAGGGGCATACTGAAAGTGTTATGATAGGTAGTTTCAAGATTTTTTACAAACAGAGATGACCATGTATTTGATACAATCGTTCCGACAGTGGGAACTTGCTGAAGAGAATACTGACGACAGAGCAACACGGTTACATTTAGGTACACTGAAATAAATATCGAATATCATTAAAAATGTAAATGGAATATTTGTAAAGCAATTTAGACGTTATGGAAAGCTTTCGTAATGCAGACGAAACATTTGAAGCATCCACAAGTACAAAAATTATCATGATTTTATAAATTATGGCAAATCTTACTAGTAATATAAATATAAAAATTTATATGGATGAATGGATGGACGTTTCTTTGAAGGTATATTCAAACGGCTCAATGGATTTCCATAAAATTTGTCGCACATATAGATGAAGTCTGGAAGAACACAAAGGATACTTACTGAGTTCTTTTTTAAATTCCACGCAGATAGATTCGCGGAGAAAAGCTAAGGTTTGAATAATAGATATGAGTAATATTAAAATTCTCATCACCAATGCAATGACTGACAGCATTTCGATTTGGCACCAATTTTTTTTTAAATTTCCCGTCGAATTATCTTTCAAACGACGATAGAAAATTATCTTTTAATGTTTTGATTCACAAGAGAACGCATGTTCTAATTGTGCTATGTAGTAATACCAAAAACCCTTAAAAATTGTCTTTATTTGCGGATCCATTCATTGAGTTATAAGCCATAGCGCCTACCGAATCCCGAGCAATCCTCGTCGTCAAGGTACGGTGTTGTTTGAATTATAGATTTATCCGTATTACTCTGCACCAGTATTACTACAACGCCTCTCGCATACTGCAATATAAGCGAACCGGAAACGAAGCGAGAAAATGGAATGCAGAGTTTAACGTGTACACATTCAATATGATTTCGTGCTGTAAATCTAGACGGTTCGGTGGAACAAACTAGAACTATGGTTCATATCAAAATCAGGTTCACTTCGCTTACAATTTGCTTTCGCTAGAGGCTATGAAATCACAACGGAACTGTTGAGCGCTTCAATCGACACAAAAGCGGAGCACACAATTATTAAAATCATTGTCTTATATTGATATTTTATACGACGAAGACTTAACCTATATATTCGCAATAATCTAAAGTTAACATTGATATTTTAATAGTTAAGAGAATCATTCAACAGAAAATGAGATAAAAACTTAATAACTTTCTTAATAAATGCCATCGAAATTAAATGTTCACTTAATTGAATTTTAATAGTTAAGATTTAATATCAGGTAAAGCCAATGTTACGATTTGACCTCCTTACGTATCTGTGCTGTTCTTAAGGTTTTAACAACATTTTGAAAGGGTACCAGACTGTTTTAAACTACAAACCATACCTGTACAGTTAGCTGCATAAGTAGAAAAAAAACTAATAGGCTTACAGTTTTAAAATAATTGTAAAGGTATTCGTCAACATGTATTCCTGGTCGGAAGAAAACCTATATCCAAATCCATCTATATTTTTTAAACCAAAGACGTACACATGTTTCTGAAGCTTTCTAAATGTATACATTATGCAGTTGACTTTACATATATTATACAGATTTTATTTACATTATTGCGTGACAGTGAAAGCTGGAATTACCTAGTATACATTTGTCCGTGTTGTAGACAGTAATGCTTTTATCTGATATTATACCTAACATTAAAATACTGAATTAAAATTTAAGTACTATTTTAAACAATAATGAGGTAAACATGTAGGCTAGAACCACAAGTCCAAGAGTGGAACAATGTCAATCATTTTGTGCCACCAATACGAAAACTGGTTGACGGAACAGTAATAATAAAAGTGGAAAAAACTGATATTGTTACTATGAAATGGTGAGTAGCACTTATGAGTTACTAGCCACACACTTTTATTATAATTTAATTTCTTTTATTATGTATTAAATTTTTTTATAAATAGCGATGCACAAAACGATTGACGAAATTTGTGGCCTTCAACTTGAAGTCTTAATATTTCATTAATTATAAAAACACAATAAAATGAAAAATCACTATCTTAATCATTATTATACGGAATAATATTTAAAAAGGATACTCTAATTTAAGATTTACAATATAATTTTGATAGGACTATGTCATTTTTAGAGTACAAGTTAAATCTAAGACAGTTGTGTATTTGAAATTGTTTGAATATTTTGTATAGAATACGTTCCAGATGATTCCATTTACTTTCAACGACATGGTACTACCTGCCTCAGTAGTACAGCCATTAGTACACACTTTTAGGAGCACAAGGGCCACGATTATATATTTTTTTCAGAGTTACAGCAACTTTCTATTGTTTTATCAGAATCCTATCAAAATTTAGAAAAAACGTATGAGTATATATTGGTACAACAACTACGTACATTGATATATTAAACATTAAAAAGTCATATTAAAAAATGATCTTAATTCGCGAATAAAATATTTTTATTTGCAAAACATTATTTGCAAGCGACTTAATATAACAGGAACAATAACTGCCAGGCGGGAAAATATTTGTTCAATCGGAGTGGAAAATGCAAAGGGACATATTTGTATTACATTATATAGAAACATCGAAAAATACTTATTTGAACTATTCGAAGTAAACACTACCTGGGGTAATATAAGCTCCTAAATTTTATAACCTAAAATATGAAAGATCACATCGAGTTAGGTAAATAGACATAGAAAGGGATGTATCTTATACACTTATAGCCAATTATAAAAATTTAATAAAAACTCACTAAATATTTTGGAATACGTCAACAAATTTTAAATAAGAAAATTTCGTAAAATAGATCACAGTCCAAACAATATTCAAAGATAACCTATTTTATATATTTTAATATCTAAGGAAACTGCGTCCGTGGGAAAGATTGCATTTGATGCACCCAAGGTGTTGTTCAAACGCCACTCAGGACAGGAACACGAAAATACGAGTACATCTTTCGTCCCAAGTGGGACAATATTACCACTTTTATATTATTTAGGGTAAGCAATATTTTATGAAAGCGGGAAAAAGTAATGCGTTGGGTGACACTCAATAATATTTGTTTTTGTCAATAAATGAGGCGACACACTAGTATGTTCCTGCCTTTGTGTGTTGACAGCAGTAGACAGTATTATCCCTGTCCTTTAATTATAACGACACTTATTTTATTATATACCGTTACTTTGTCCTTTAAACACAAAGTAACAGAATACAAGTAAAACCTAAGCAAATCAATAAGAAAGCAAATAGTTATTATAATGATTAACTCTACCTACTCACTATCTCTTCGCGTAACATTTTCTGCTCCATCAAATGTATCAACATCAAACCTAACATTATACATTCAACAAATTTCTTCAAGAAAATTGTACGACTTTAGCCGAAAATAGGACTTGACTGCCCAATAAAATACTAACAGATTTTTACAAATCACAATCACAAATTACAATTTATACATTTATGTAGTATTACTACTACATAAATGAATAAATTCTATCCAAACGCAAGCATTAATTTTAATCCGTTTCTGTAACGAAAGTGTTACAAGTGAAGGCGCCCAGTTGCAGTTTTACAGCACATATAAAAACAAAGGGATAAAAAGAACAACTTATGTATGGGATATAATACTCTGAGTTCCAAAGACACGCGACGCACTCCACAAGTCGCTATTGGGCGCCTGTCATTATACCGCACTATAAAAATGTGGGACCTTTAATTTGTTAGTAATTACAGTCCATATTCCCAGTGACGATAACTAACAAACTTATCATAACTGGATTATAATTTATTTTAAACTTTAAAAATTATATTGTAATAATTATATATAAAGGTCCGTTTAAATGGGAAACGTTTGGGAATACGCTATAATGGACCGATGCTGACTGATACTAATGTTTAATTTTTAAAATTTAAAATACAATTCTTGAAAGTTGGTTATGCTGAGTTTAAAAATTTGTGTCAAACATCGGTCCATATACATATATGTTCCGTCACCGATCTATCGTAAACTACGTCAGTTTTCTGCGCATTGTGTCTAGTTCGTTCACGAATTAATTGCAAATGAAAGGCAAGAATTTAAAATGTAAATAGAGAGAAGGTTACCACAAAAAAATTGTTTGGTTTACACTTTTCCGCCAGACAGTTAAATTATATAATATCTACCGAATAAGTTGACAATCGGTCGGTAACGTCGACATATACGTTGTTATTTACTTCTTATTCGACATAAAATTTATGTAACACCCTAATCTAATACTAAAAATCTAAACTTATTTCTTCTTATAATTAATCGTATACGTATCAACTGTATGAATAACTATTTGGTTTAAATTTTGGTAGCAGCATAATCTCCGTACCCGTATTTCGCACCAATTTCAATTTACCGCAACAGATAATCATTGTAAAAAAAAACTTATATTATTAAAACAGAAAAAAAATTGATCATGTGACCACCAATTGTTTAATATTTTTTTTATATTTCTTATTATATTTTATTAGGAATCTTTTAAACTTATATTCAACAAAATTTATCCCTTTGTATCAGTTCAAATATTAGTTTGTTTAGAGTTAAAATTAGCAAAAATGGTTGAATCGACAGAAAACAAAATATCATAGAACATTAAACTGAGACGATGCATATATTTACAGTACTATAGATACTCGTATAATGGTATTATGGATTAAATCTATTTATATCGTAAAAACTACAAGATATTTTATAATTATAGAAATTATTTAATACCTGCAATTAATACAGTAGCGTATTATAGAAATAAGTTATTATATTAAATACAGATATTAAAAAAGTAAGCTATTTACAAAATAGCGAATTATCATTAAATCTAATGAGAAAGTGACTGAGATTTCATCCTTTCATAGCTGAATCGCTGAGTTAAAGTAAATTACGTAATTATTAATTAATTTATCTAATCATTGTCCAAATAAATATAACCGGTTCAAAATATCAGATAGATCTATAAAATTACTTAATAATATCACTAAACCTAATAAAGTAAGTCTAGCTCCCGTCGGGAGTGAACGTAAAGTGAGGCATAACTATATACGCAGGAATTACTAATAGCATCAACTTCGCAATCAAATCAAAAAAATTGCAATTTACATGAAGGCGGAGGCAACACTGATAAAGCTGACTCCAAGTTTATAACAAAATCAATTTTTTTATTTAGTTTTTCAATTTAATTACGAAAAATCTTCAAACCAAAGCTGACGTCATATACAATAACGCAATACACTAATATACAGATTGATTCTTATCGGGCGGATCAAGAGATTAGTGGAGGTAGAGGACCTCAACAGCTACGAGGTACGAGACTCCAATAATCGGGCTTGTTGAAGAAAAATAAATACTACTCTAAACACAATACTGTGAAAGCACGACCAAATTTTAGTCGAAAATCTGATTTTTACAAAAAAATAAAATACCTTTATTCGATTTAAAAAAAATCACGGAACATACTTTGAGCTTAAAAGGCTTTTGAGGTCATCTACTTCCACACAGATTCTGCTCCGTCCGTTAAAAATCGCTCTGCATTCATATACTCCGACAGTTTATCTAGATATAACGAGAAATAGGCTTACCTACTTATAATAAAACTATTTACAATTTGCAACCGAAATTGCCACCCAATTTACGTAAAATGCTTGATTATGTTCATTACCCTCATGCTAACAATCGTATCAACTTTACAACACACCTTTCATCCCAACTTCACTATGTACAAGTTAAATGTCAGTAAATTCGATAAGAGTAAGTCATGTTTCGACGAAACGTAGTTAGTTTTAATTTCATTGTATAAATTCAGTCTTTATAAACCGTCAAATCCGGCTATATTCAGAGCCGATTTAGAATTACATAAATAAATTCATTAAGTTAAAGCCGTTATATTTTAGATTACAATTTTACAAATGAATAAACAGTCAAGCACTGGTTTATTTATGTGGTTTTTTATAATTAATAAAGCAGCACTTGACCGCAATTTCACCTGATGTGAAGCGGCGAAGTAATTCAGCGATGTACATACATATATACACTATTTTGTCTTTATCCAATTTACAATAATATTTTCCTCCAGTTATAGATATAGTTTTTCGATTTTGATATTACACATTGCTTGAAGGAAAATATTAATCGACAAATTTACATTGCATTCATAGGATTTTCGATGATGTTGACCGGAGTGGCGTTTGTTGCTTGACGATGCCTCTTAAAGACAACATCAGCCATGCTGACCACGCGGCGCGGCCCTTGAGTACCAACTACTATCTGAACTTTGTCGATGTTTTCAGATTCCGAAACCCGTTTCTTGATTTGGGCGAGTGGGGAATTTTCGTTATGGAAGAAAGCGCTGTCGAATTCCGTGGAGTACGCCTTTGACTTGATGATAGAGAGGAGTGCGGGCAAGCTGGGCTCGTCGACGAGGGAGAGCGGCCTCTGCAGGCGCTGTTGCACGCGCTCGTGCACCGCGCTCGCCAGGCTCTCCCGCGACGAGTCATCGTAAGACAGCTGCAGGCTCGGTGACCCGCCTGCATTTTCTGCGAAAAACATGGATTTTTTTTACATGAATTATATTCGTATCACCACCTGTGCATTAACTGTAAGGCAAAAAATTAAGCAAGGTGGAATTTATCTAGGTCGATTTATGTTCTTCTTCGAAACTACAGGGCTACAATGGAAAAAATATAATAAGAAAGGGAAAAAGAAACATTTCCTAATTTTGAAGGAGAAGATTTGAACGATCAAGAGGATTTCTTTGAGGTCTTCAGTATACAGACCTCGGGAGATGGACGCACGAGGAGAGGGCCCGCCGTCCTCGTCAGTGCAGTCTTCGGAGAGAGTGTCGAGCTCGACGCGGCGCGGCTCGCAGCGTGCCACCACGGCCCCGGCGCCACCGCCGCCGTTGCGATCAGACGAAGTCGACGGCATTGGATTCTAAAAAGTATTATTATATTTCTTAGTCAAAAACAAATTGTTTTATGAGTAACATTACAAATATGCCATGATGGGTGCTCTTTACATGCTCGGATACTGCCCGTCTAACAGTAAGAGTGAAAAAAATTATTACGTACTACGATACTCACCGAGTAGAGGTCAGAGATGGTTGGTGCGATCGTGTCACCGAAACCCTCGAGGAAATAAGTAACCATGTTGCCCTTGCCCTTGACATCCACGTTGCCGCGGCAGCGCAGACGGTAGCCGCGGGTAGACAGTATGTCATAAACCTCTTGCGTGACCTAGGATCCCAAAATAGCGATTTTCCTCAAACAGAACAAATTATTTATGGTTCAATGTACCAATTGAAAGCTATGTCGGTTGTACCTTGACTTACATCACGACACATGTGAGGGTGACTTGGACAGGGAGAAACAACAGACTAAGCTTAAGTTTTATACATAAACCAGCTGTCCGACTCCGTCCGCGCGTTCTTATTCTAAAATAAACGTAGCCTAAGTTACTCTTTATTACATCAACTACCTGCCAATAAAAGTCCCGTTAAAATCGGTTCAGCCATTTCAGAGATTATTCGGAACAAACAGACAGACTGACAGGCAGACAAAAATTATAAAAAAAAAACGGTTATTTCAATGTAACAAACAGACACTCCAATTTTATTATATGAATAGATTGTTTACTATTAGACTAATAGCACAATAGAAAATGATCAAACATTAGCATTTGGGACGACAGTTCGGAAGATGCGCTTAGCACAAACGAGTCAAGTTATGCATTGACAGCATATTCGCAATATTGGGAACGCAAGCATTATACGCTCAGCATGTTACAAAATAAGAAACAATAGGTAAATTGCTTAAGAGAAAGATAACTAAATATACACAATCGCTTTTATAAGCAAGATAAAACACAAAAGTTCATGATTATTGGTTGGGAAAATCGGTGCTGAAGTCTCGAATGTGCCTGAAACAGTCGGTAGACGACAGTAATTTTGTAGACGAATCTCACCTGGATGTTATCCGGTATTCCAGTGGAGTCCATACGGGAGGCGACGTTGACGGCATTTCCCCAGATGTCGTACTGCGGCTTCCGAGCTCCGATCACCCCAGCAACTACGGCCCCGATGTTAATGCCTGGTCAAAAGTAAATATTTGTTGAGTCGCGTTGTCAACGTTACACTTGCCTAACACATTCTAGACCTAGTCAAATATAATTAAAAATCAAGTCAAAATTGCAGTAGCGGCAGGAATTATACCATATTCGCAATTCGCAATGCATAAGATACAAGTCGCGTAGCAGAACGGATGCTATACATATCATGTTATGTACTTGTACAATCTTACCTATCCGGATGCGGAAGTTGTTGAAGGAATGCTCGTTGACATATTGCAGCTGTTCACGGAGGCGCAGCGCGTAGTCAGCCATCGCAGTCACGTGCCGGTAGCCGACCAGATCGCGGGTGGCGGCTGTCAGACCTATTCACCGCACATATCATATTTTAATGTGCACTCAAGAGCGCTTTATTCTATAATCTTAATTATTTTTTAATGGATTATTTAAAAACATTTAAGGTATTAAGGAGATTCAAGACTTCAAGATATAATTAGATTTTATGGTTGTATATTTTCTTCGAGATACGATTTATATATTAAATTCAACGTATTTTGTATAAACCTGAGGCGGCCATGTAAGTAGCACCGGTGCTTTTGATCTTCTCGATGTATCTGAATCGTTCCTCGGCCAGGATCTCGTCAAAGTCTGCGATTATCTCATTCAAGAGACGGAGACATTCCACACCCTCGTTGTTGCCCTCAAGCTCCACGTAGAATTCAGAAAAGTTCGGGATCGAAGCGAACATAACGCAAACTGACTCGCATTGCTCGTGGTAAAGTTCCTAAAATATATATATATATATATATAACAGTTAATAAAATAACAGTTTTTCCGCCAACTACCCAGAGAAATAAGTAAATATTATGTAATCTTGTATTAATATTAATAGAAAATCATACATGGTTATACCACTGTGAAACTTAATTACTTACATCAATATTCTTGTCGCTGCACAGAAAGTGCTGGGCAACATGCTCGGGCAAGATGTTTGCCAACAACTTGCGGTTGTACGCCTCCAGATGTTCCATATCTTCCTTTTCCTCTGCAACATAACAAAAAAAATATATAAATGAGATTAGAAATGCCTACAAATACCGCAATAAACTAAAAAGTATTTGATTACCATTAGCCTGTAGTTTCCAGATGAAGTCAAGCCGGTAGGTGCTTTCAGTTTGCTGGGAGTGGATCAAGAGAGCGATCGATGCTCCGATTGCTGTCACGATGTTTATCCATTGCTGGTTCCAGTCGACGTTGCATTTGTTTCTGACAAGTTAACCATTAAAGTTTATTGCAGAATAAGAGAATATGTAGCAGATTAGTAAAAAATGGTGGCAATGACTTACTGGTAGTTTAGGTAGTTGCCTTCAAAGTAGATATGCTGGTGCACGGTGATGGCGACATAGGTGAAGCAGGTCACCGCCAAGAGGATGGACTTCACCAACGTGATCAGAATCTGGTGTACGGCGCACACGAACATCGCTATCAGGGTCAACTGTAGGTAATACTACAGACAGAAGAAAATAAATTGTATTGCATTTGAATTATATATTTATACTGAAAAATTTACTGAATAACAAATTAATACGTTGTTATAGATAGAACTACGGTGACAGATGATTATAAAATTTAGAAAAGCTGAAGATTCTAAAGCGGCTTTATGCATCGAAAAATATTGTAAAGGATAATAAATTTGTATTTTTTAAGGTAGCAAAGTTTTATTCACCTCGTTAAGATCATGAGTGCAATAAACTTCTCGCGTTTTGTGCATCTGCTTGTTGTGACGGATGTTCGCGTCCATTGCCTGAAAATTAATAAGACGATGTTCATATATTTATACAGTTTTGCTTTTTTTTATTCGAATTGTAGTAGTGATATATTAGCAGCAGCATAATACATATTGATATTGTAACACAATACATATTTAGTACGTATTGATTTATCAATTGTTAACTAACGAAGTGTACCTTTTTAACGTCTCAGCCATTAAGCAACTTTGCTTGTACCATTTTTGCGTATTTAATTTCTCAAAGTGTACTTACTTAAGGATCATTATTATCACCACATACGATTGTTTATGAGAAATATAGATAAACATCGATCTTCAATTTATTGTACCTTTAACATATGTCAACCCTTTCATCGCACACTGCTATTAAACATTAGAAATATTAATTATTGAAATATATATAGTATTATACTTATATCGGAAGCAGTTTTGGTGATACATATTTGAGATACAATTTTTTTTTATAACCACGTTGACATCCATAATATGAATCACCTGCATTCAAAGGGCTGGAACACGTGTTTAACTAAACAGTGTCTTATTGTATTTTTTTGGCCTAATACCCGATTCCCAGAGATGAAGGAAACTTACCATAATAACTTGAATCTGCATGATAATGGTGCTGACTATGAGGAAGGATATCAGCTGGGCAAGAGTCCGGTTGTTGTGGACGCGGCGCGAAGCCTCCTTTGTGCGGGGACTGGTGCACTATGACATTCACATCAATTTTAAAAATTTGTCGGGATGACACGTCTTGCTTTGTTTTGCAAGTCAACTTAAAATTTGTCACAATTAATCTTAAACTGAACTCGGAATAAAATTGAAAAATCGTAAACAAGGATAACGTCCTGTCATTTTAGTATCGACTGGCCTGTGTAATGCAGAAGCGGGCAGCGTTGTTGGTTTGGTAAAGATATTATATTATTTATCTTTATAGCTTTTTTATTCCAATAATTTTATTTAGATTTTTTAATTTGTTATTGCAATACTTGATGGGTTTAGTTATTTTATTTATCTATTTATAACAAAGACTTACATTGAAATCGATGCAAAGGATTAGATAGGTGCAGGAAACAATGATGATGCAGCCCGTGGTGATGGTCGTAACAACAATCGGAGTGCTGCAAAGTTACTCATAGTTCATTTATATCCTTAATATGTGTTCAGTAATATGTGTTTGTTAATGTTTTATTGAATTTCACAAAGGACTTTTGATGTAATATTACAGTTGACAAAATTAGGAATATTATTGTCTAAAAAGATATAGTGTTTCAGAAAATAACGCAAATTAAAAAGAAACTAAATAGCTTCTGTTTTACAATTAGTGGAAGTTAACGGTTTACTAATTTTATTTCACATTAAAGTATCTAACAGCTATTAATTATTTTTAAATATAGAGTAAACATCAGATTTCATAGTGTTTGTGTACTTACACGCCGAAGATAAGAAGTTGAATTATCACAATAGCGACGTACACGACGAGGGAGCATATGTAATATACCTTCAGCATTCGGTCTGGTTCATTGGTGTACTGTAAGAATAACATTAAATATGAGATTTTTTACACAAAGATTTAGGATGGCTTTAAATAGAGTAAATTTTTGCATTCTGCATCGCAAATTGCGAAACCTATAATGCGAACCTATAATTACATCGGACCATCACAGTAAAGCTAACGGTAGATTGTGATAGATTTTATTTTACTACTTAAAGTCAGGAAGGATAATAAAAATTGTAGGATTACTAGTGTAGTGTTAAGTTTTTGCAAAGGTGTGTGACGTCTGCCACTTGTATGGATTTGAGCCTCTGATAGCTATTTGATAGAAAGAATTTGCAAAGAGCGTCGGTGGCTCAGTGTTTAAGCACTTGACTTATTATTTGCCGGTTCTAATCCCGCCATGTACCAATGTGTATTTTGATTTTTCGAATTTCATATTTACATTTACCCGACATTCTTACGGTGAATGGCCTAGTCACCCCTAATTTAATCGGTAGACTCCGATCTCATCAGCGGGGACCTATAGTAAGCAGATGATAATAACGAGTATTGTATTGTAATCTGGTGTGGTATGGTGGAGAAAGTGTTTACCTTGCTTTCAAGGTTTCCGTCGCGGAAGATGAGAGTGAACGGCTGGCAGTGCTCGTAGCGCAGGCGGTCGATGGATCGCGCGTCGATCGCTTTCATCAGGTACTCATTCACTTCGTCCTCCGGTTTCTTGTTTTCATTGTTTGTATCAACCCTATTCAAAAAATTAATAAAAGTAACAGTTAAAGAAAATCTGCAAATGAAAATTAAAGGGTTAGAATAAAGTTCATGAAGCATTTATAGGGTATGCATATATCATTTAAAAGTCAAAGAAATTCAGCTTTAAGCAATCAACAATTCAACCAATAAAACATTCATTTTATGATACTAGTTAGGTCTCGACATTTACACGGTTAACACTTTTTATTAAATTAAAAACTATCCTATCTTTTAAGTAGTGAAAGTTTAAGTAGTAACTAAACTAAAGTAGTAAAGATTAGTATAAAATTCGGAGTATAAGCCGAACACAAGTCGTTTCGCGATATTTTTATAAGATAACTATATAGTTTTTTAAACAGAAACAGTTTAACTTCCTAGAGTACTACTAGTAAAGTATTTTTAGATTGGTACGATTCCCTTCCGCTCCGTGTGATTGCGGCGACGTTGAAACTTATTGCTGGGAAATGTCGCCAACATTTTTATGGTATTTAAACGTGGGATGTTAAAACTACAATATTGGATCGCGCTAACATTTTTCCGGAATTTCTTTCCTAAGTTTCTTAAGTCCACCAAAAAGAAAGATATTAGAAATGGCCGCAAGGGGAGGATCTTAACTTAATTGAAATTGAAAAGTTGTGAGCCCTGTACATTCTGACCGAGGTCGCTGTCTTATAAAATAAAAACAGAACCAAAGGGAAACTGTTTGAATAAACGAAAAGTAAATTAATTTCAAGTTGATTTTATTACTTCCTCATTCTTTACTTACATCTTCATTTCTTATTTCAACGCGTATTTAGTAAAATAACTTAATCATTCCAAACTCGACTATTACTTGACGACATTCGACTTTCTAACTATATAGTTATTCTAAGTTACAATACTTTCAGACAAATCATCTTCTCTTTAATTTTCAGCTCAAAACAAATGATCTCGTATAAAATCTTAAATTTTATTGAGTTCAATAATGATTACCTTAATTATAAAGTGAAGTAAATAAAATTTTACTACAGCCCTTTCTAAAGGATCGAATCATTTACACGTAAACATAACGACTCCAGACAAATTGTTTTAGCCAAGTTAAATGTTACGCGTCTTTAGATAATAAAGTCAAACGAACCGTTGTCCTGAACCGAATGAACGGGATTTGTTTAGCGAATAAATTATTTGTTATTAGCTAAAGCCCGTGGCTTTGTTTAGAAAAATACACTGACAGCTTGTTTAATTTCAAACAAACTTCCTTACACTAGGAATATTGTTAGTTGTTCGTCCCAAAATGGTGTTGTGTTTAGAACATATTTTTATGTTTTTTCATCAAATAAAACAGTTCGGTAAAACGAAAAATAAAGGCAGGCTTCAATTAAAAACTCCTTCTTATAAAGTACTAACTTGGATGAATGTTTGCCATGTTGGGATCCATGACCCATGACACGCATTTCCTTCGATACATTGCCGTTGATGGCCCCCGAGTTCGCTGGCTTTGTGTCCTAAAACAAATCATAAGCTTATTCACACAATGCATTGAATCTCATAATTAGTACAAGCGAAAAATCATTATTAAATAACTAGAATTTAATTAAAATCAAGTTTCAAAAGTTCTTTGATATAAAAAATCCATATATTTTTAATTGTGAAATGAGGCTTTTTACTATTATTATATAAATTCTGCGAATCAGAATTTATAACTTTATTGCCACATTGATACAGCTGTCGTGTTTTCCATAACTTTAGAAACTATTTATATGTATTCTTAAAAAATGAAAACTAAGCAATATCTAATAAAATTTTGTTGCATACTACATAACAACAAGCTGTTACAAGAATAACCCGCTTGGCCGGTGTAATACCACGACTCAAAAGACAGGCTGGAAGTATAACGGCGCCTCATCTCACGGCTTTATGTGCAACAGACAGCTTGCTCCTGTCACCCTATACTATAACAAAGTTTACCACTCGGCTTGTGTCCTCAGGCACGATGAGGAAAGTTTCAATGTTGTGGTCCTTGAGGTAGGCATTCCTCTGGTCGCCGTGTCCCGGCTCCACACGGTAGTCATCGCCGAGGCACTGCAGGGTCTCGCGAGTGATGTGCACGCGTCTGTATACGTAACGAATAATAATAGCTCTTTAAATATACGAAATAGTGATGTGTAAGATGAGCTTAGTTGATTCTTAAATCATGATAATCTTCAGACGGTCACTTTATGACATATTTTATTTTATCAATTATTTAAAACGTCTGGCCACATGTAGCGGTCAATAAGAATAAATCTGGCCATTATATGTAAACAAAAGTTGTCTTACCCTGCGACGCCGCCGCTCTCCATATAGTTGGCGAGAGTTACGTCATTTGACCAGACATCGAACTGCCACTTGCGGAGGCCGAGCACGACGCAGTGCACCCGCCCCGTGTGGATCCCCACACGCATGTTCACGTTCACGCCGGTCACTTCGCGGACCAGACTGCATGTACCACACAAAATAAATACCTTAATATCTCACAAAAAGTACAATAACAAGACAGAAATATTTTTGGGGCTTTAAAATACAAAATAAGTCTAAAGCTAATATTTGCGTTTCTGCATTTGTAAGCACTTTCAAAAGATAAGAAATGGTTTGATGGAAACTTAATTGAAGATAATAAAAGGTCAGATTCAAAATGTAATAAAACTAATATTAGTTTGTTGGCCATTTGGGTAAAATAATAACATTAAGGAACAGTAAGTGAAGTTACAAATATGCAACGCTCGATTTGGTTCGTGAACTGTACGCTGTCTTGGTTAAAATATCAAACAGCCATTTAAAACTTTTTTCAAATGTGTCAGAGTCAGAAAAAACAAAAGCATGGATTTAAGTAAAATTTGCCTGGATTTCGAACAATCTCAAATACAGTTTATAGGATATATATAGGATTACAGACTGTTAATTATCCATGGAACTGAGGATTGTGCTCCGGTGCAACTTGCATTTACGCAAGCTTTTACCGTTTCGGAATATAATTACCTATACAAAGGACTGCATTACGCGGCGTTTCAGTAAAATACACCTACATGACGTTACCAACATTTCCAGTTGGAGTATTCCTTGTTACCTAACATTCGACGGTTTATTACCCTATAACACCAAAGCCGTGACCAAATACTATAAATGCAAATATTTAGATGGATGTATGCATGGATGGATGTTTGTTTGAAGGTATCTGCAGAACGGCTGAAAGGATCTCGATGAAATTTTGCACATATATAGAACATAGTCTGAAAGAACACATTGGCTACTTACTAAGTTTTATTTTTAATTCCGCGCGGACGGATCGCGAGTGCCAGCTACTTATATTTGTATTTGTCATAGTTATATCAGTGGATCGACAATATACATATATTAATATCAGTTGTTGCACTGAGCAGTCGAATTGTTATAATAACTGTAAACATGTTTTACAGCTTTACTAATTTGTGAATGATTCTAGCAACCATATAGCAAATACTAAAGGCATGTTTTATCAATGCCTAGATATATTATAAAATTTTAAAATTAAACATCAACTACATAGTATAAAAAAGTCGCTTTCTCTGTTCCTATATCCCTATGTATGCTTAAATGTTTAAAACTACGCAACGGATTTTGATGCGTTTTTTTTTAATAGATAGAGTGATTGAAGAAGAAGGTTTATGTGCATAATAACATCCATTAAATAGTGGAGAAATACTGTTGTTTTTAGGTTTCTAATGTGATTATAATAGATCCAGCTCTGTAGCTATCTTTCTATATTAAGAATTTACATTTCTATAGGGTCTTTCAATAAGGACGGGTCGATGTTAATAATCTGTGGCGGCCATTTTGTTTTGGCGGAATCTGTCAAATCTATTTTTTCTTATTCAGTCACTGATGCCAAATTACCATGGCAAGTTACACGGTTGAGCAGCATGTGCAAATGATAAAACTTTATTATCAAAATGAGTGTTCGTTAGTGTAAACTTTGCGCGCATTGCGCCCATTTTACGGCAGACGCGGTGGCCCTTCAAAGTCTACTCTCCAACGATTGGTGCCAAATTTGATACGACTGGTTCGGTAAACAACCAACCAACACCTTTACGTGAAAGGAACGCCAGATCGGCCAAAAACATCGCCGCTGTACGTGAAAGTGTTCAGGAGACTCCGAGGCAGTCGATTTCTCGACGTGCACAAGAACTCGGCCTTTCGCAGACTTCAACTTGCAGAATTTTGCGTCGGGACTTGGGCCTGCATCCGTACAAGATTCATCTGACCCAAGAGCTCAAACTTAGTGACCATAGACAACGCCGTGTGTTCGCTGAATGGGCTTCGGAACGCTTGGAAGTGGACCCCGATTTTGGCCGAAAAATAATCTTTAGAGACGAGGCCCATTTTTGAATGAATGGTTTTGTTAATAAGCAAAATTGCTTGATATGGGATGACCACAACCCACAGGTTGAGGTTCACCAGGTGACAATGCATCCACAAAAAGTTACTGTTTGGTGCGGATTTTGGTCTGGCGGCGTCATCAGTCCGCACTTCTTAGAAAACGACGTAGGCGAGGCCATCACCGTCAACGGCTAGCGCTACAGATCAATGATAAACATTTTTATTTTCGCTTAAATTGAACAATATGGACGTGAACGACATGTGGTTCCAGCAAGATGGCGTTACTTGCCACACTGCGAACAACACAATGGACATTCTGCATGAACGGTTTGAGGGTAGGGTTATCTCTTGCAGAGGTGAAGTGAATTACCCACCAAGATCGTGTGATTTGACTCCGCTAGACTTTTTCTTGTGGGGTTTTCTGAAGTCGCAGGTCTATACCAATAAGCCACTATCGACCGTTGCCCTGAAAGCCAACATAACGCAGGCCATCGCTCAGACTTAGCTGGATCTATGCAGCAGTCATTAAAAATTGGACGGATTCGTGCCACCATACGAAGTCGCGGCGGACATTTGAACGATGTCATATTCCATCCATAATGGCATAAATGTGCCTTTCAAATAAATATCGTTAATATCTTAAACAGATCTTGTTTTATTCAATTTTAACATCGACCCGTCCTTGTTGAAAGACCCTTTAATATATTTTTTAATTTTGAAAAGAATTATTTCTTTTTTGAGTACAAAAGTTTTAGAAATATTATTTAAATATGTGGAGTATATTGAGACTTAAGAAAAGATGGATCGTATTAAAGTTGACACGAGGGAGAAAGGATTGATATAACGATCAATCAAAATCACAGAAAAAGGTAATACATCAATCCAACTAAACTAAACTAAACTAAACGTGGGACCATGTGGTGACAACTGGGACAGGTGACAAGGTAAGAGGCCAGAATATATGAAAGATCGAAGAGATCATGGATAAGTTGTGTGAAAGAGGATAAACTCACAAAATTAGTCATGAATAAAATAATGATGAATAAAAGAACTCACGCAATGGCATCAATCATGTCGAGCCCCATTTCGACGCAGCACTTGGCGTGGTCGTCGCGCGCCTCCGGCAGGCCCGACACGCAGTAGTAGCAGTCGCCGAGAAGCTTGATGCGGAGGCAGTGGTGTTCAGCAGCCAAGCGGTCAAAACTGTGTACATAAATTTAAATAGATTATAGTTAGGAATAACGCCTACTATGTCAGTCATTTTATAATTTGACGCGTGCGACGTCGTGGGCGACAGTTAGTTGTTTATAAAATGCTACACCTTTGCGATTTTGTTGAATAAGAATCTGGAAAATACTGAAGAAGTGAAAAATAAGAAGTCGTGTCAAGATGCGGGATGGTTAAAGAGATTTTTATTATTAATATTTATGAAATTTATATTTTGTTAGTATGTGTACTAGATGCGAAATATCAATTCTGTGTTAAAACTATTTTTATTTTATGTGAAATTACAAATGTAAATAACAATAATACAGTTCATTTTAATTTTAATGCGACCATAAAACAATTAAATGCAATAAAAACTTTAAGCTTTTTTTGTCTAATTTATTCACGTGTTTAGGCATCAGGTATATTAAAGAAGTTGCTTTAAAGTTAAATAACTTCAACTAACAAACATCGAATTCAACTTACGCTGATCAGAACATTGTGGTGGATTTGGCGGTTTACTTTCAAAACTGGATATATTATTTTGTAGATTGACTGAGGCAGGATTAGAATAAGAGCTTTTAGAATCCTGCCCAAATTTAAGTGGTTTGCGTATAGTTCGAAATACTCGTATACACAAAATAATAGGAAGTTTAAGAATAATTAAATAATTCCAAGTAACGTACTGTGTAGTGTTAGACGAGTAGCGCATTGGTAACATAATTTTTAAAGCTGTTTCAGTGACAACATTACGAGCGTTGCGTTATAAAATGCTTTGTTTTATAGGTAATGCGTACTGGAACGAGTTTTATAGATTTATTAACGCCGTGAATAAATAATGAGATGAGCCGGTCCGTGGAGACGGGTAACTCTCACAGCCACCTTTATAAATTGGCGGCGTGTAGACGGGTGGACTCTTATTATGTTCCCTTTTAAATGTAAAAATTATTATTACGTGTAACGGAAATTCTACGCGTTTTCACTGAGCGTCGTATTTAAAGGCACGAGTAAAATATAATTTTATAAAATTTTATCAAGACTTATTTTTGACTAACGATTGTTTAAAATAATCAGTTGTATTAAATTTCCTTTTTTTAAATAGCCATATAAATGGATTGTGTGATAGAGGATATGCGTATGAAAGGTGTGAATTCCGATATGGCTGATAGAGATGAGTGGAAAAGTAGTACATATTGTGCCGACCCTCCGTAGGGACAAGGTCAGGCTGATGATGATGATGATGATGGTTAATGAGCTGGTGTCATTTAACGATTTTCAATTAATTCAAAGTAGAGACATAAAATTGGAACAAGTAATATTTAAATCTTATTCCTTCCTTATAACTGTAATATTTTTAACATGTGAACTTTATATATTGTTCGTAGGACCTATTCTGATGTTGATAAAGAGAATTGAAAAGGTTTCTTTAAGGAAAGAGCACAATAACCTCACGAATAAACAAGTCGGAAGGTGAATTAATTGAAATCTTACTACAATAAGAAAGATGATTTAAAGGTCTATTCATCCGTAACGACGGTGTCCTTGAACACGATGGCACAAATATAGTCACTCATTTGATCTCAAATATTTCATTATCACTTCAATATAAAAATAAATGATAGCCATCTATTTAAAAATGTCACAAAAAAGTCAAGAAATACGAGTAGTTACACTTTAATCCTATAAGTTTAAGAAAACTAATTAGATTTAGAATAAAAAAAAAATATATTCAATACAACGTCAACAAAGGCACAGAGGACCATTTTTATGTCTGTAATATCTGATATTAAGAGTAACAACAACTAGGGAATACATGCTTTTTGGCTGCGCTATAAGATATAGTATAAGACCAGTCACAAGGGAGCTGAATGAAAAAATAACGTGCCAGAGCTTAACTTAATCACTCGACTCGACCTTTTAAAATTCCCATTTATTCTCTTGTGGCATGTCTACCAATTGCATAAGATCGTGAACGTATATTCTTTGGTATACATTTAAATATAATAATTTACAAAGCAACTTACTTTTGGACCAATAACCTTAGGGAATGGACGTAAAATATAAAAGCAAATTTGTTTAATATTGTTTTGGTAACATGATTTGGAGCGTCGGTGGCTCAGTAGTTAAGCATTTGACGTGTAGTCATTTGCAAATCCTGAATTCGAATCCCGCCATGTACGAATGTGATTTAAAATTTTTCGAAGTTCATATTGAAATAATATAAAACCGAGGCTCTTAGGGTGATGGAAAATATCGTGTTGCAACCTGCACATATCAAAATTAAATTTGAATAAGAAATTCAAAGTCAACCAATCCGCGTTGGGCCAGCGTGGCTAAGGCCTAGTCACCCTTAACTTAGGGTATGCTTCCAGCCCCTCTGTGGATATGTATAGTAAGCTGATGATGATGATGATGATGATGAATATGATTTAAATTGCCTGTAGTATAATTGATAAAAATTAAGTACTGACTAGATCTGTGTAATGGAATCGAACACCCCGCCGTTTAATTTGTAGACAGTGTTAGATATTTATTGGACTAGATTAGACAGTATCATATTATGACATAAGTTATTGTAGATACGAGTATAAATATTTTCCAAAATCGCACTCCAATACGTCATAAGTATTTGTACCTTATGGTTACCTTTATTCTATTTTGTTTTCGTTCACCTTTTTCACGACATACATATTTATTTTGTTTATTCCTTTTTTATCCGTTCTTTGCTTAGGTTTGAATCTTATTTACATTCATCCCTTCTTCTTTATACTGTGACACTGTTAGTTGTGCTGTTGTTTGCTAACAAATTGGTTTTCGAGTGTATCCTTCTATATCCTCTATATTCTCATTTAACTATAGTTTTGGTGTAATTTGCTTCGCGTAACATTAACTGCCGGCCTTAAAATAAATTAACGCTAACTGAGGGCGTCCTTTGATGGAGATTTTCAAACAGATGTCACATGTGGTAGCTATAAGACTCATGTTATTAGAACAAAAGTTGTATAAATTTGTTGCTCCTTACAAAAAAAAAAACTATCTACAATAATTTAAATCAGCATTATATCATTTTAATTTATATAAAGTTGAAAATGTATTAATTCTCTTTTGGAACTCGTACCTCCTTTACAATAATACTCGAGTTACGCAAAATGTTATTATATTAAAATTAGCCTGAGTGTCTTTATCCCTTTGCATTTTACGGCGCCATATATCTCGGCCTAACGTTATTTAAACACAAGGTTCACCCTTCTTATCTAGTGGTTATTTATTTACATGTACGAGATCTCGCAGATCCCAACATAAAATACACTATTAAACATGAGGCCGCTACTAATGGAACATATTTAAGATAATATTAAGCTAAATATTATTTATGATGATTTACGTTAAATAAAAAATACTAGCACAATAAATAAAAGTGGTCTGTCTGTCTGTCTGTCTGTATGTAAAATTAAAATACTACACTTAAAAAAAAACTTACACAATTCTTAAATACTTTGACGAAATGGTAGTTGATGCACGAGGGCATCATAAAGGATATTTTTTTAATATAGCGCTATTGAAATCTCAGGCGACCGTTACAATAAACTAGCGCTTGACTCGATCCTATCAGGTGTTAAATAGTGATATGATCGAAAGATAGTACGCGCTATTTTGTAATTGACCCCTTGGGTACATGAGATTGTTGATCTATATTATTAATCAAAGTTAGAGATGTCAAAGCCTCACTCGTCATTGGAATTTATTATCACAGTAAAATTAAATCCGGGACTCAAGGGGTTAAAAAACATGTGAGTTTTATCCATCAATTATTGTACAATATTGACGTAATATAGAACGAAGAGAGTTTTCTTTCTCTTTAGGAAAGTAATTACTTTTTTTTAGTGCATTTTGTTAAAAAGATTTTATTAGGAAGACGGTTTTGTCTTTTCATATAATTTTCAGTAATTAAGTGAATATGAAGTTCTAATATCAATTTTATTTTTACGCTATTTAACTTATACATAACTTCAATTCAAAAAGTAATTGAGAATTGCAGCAGTCATAGCAGGTTACCTGTAATCTATTCCACAGTTCACCGATCACCATCTTCGTAAGAACATTACTAAATTAAAAATAGACTAATATGAAACATAAAGCCTTTCCCATCCGTGGTTTAGTTCTTCAACAAGTAACAAAACGAGAACATCATCAATATCAAATACACTTATTAAGAATTATTTGAAATAGTACTAGCCAGAACTTGGCCAAATATACATTAAATACTCCTGATAAAAAACACATTTACTTGGATAAGGATTCATACGAAATACGAATAACAGCATCGCAAGGTACTATTGGTCGAATGGATTTTAATTGATTTTTCTTAAGATAAAAGAGGATATTGTAAGGAAACCATGAAAGATAGGTATTTGCTGTCAAAGACATTTATTTAGCATATTTAAAAAACTAAAGTTCTTTAACATTTACATAATTTTAATGTAAGTTTTATAGTTTAGCTTTATTTAAGCTAAAAGAGTAAAGTTGTCCTTTTCTTTTTTATGATTATAGTATTTTTCGGTTGCGAGTAGATTTAAATCTTTTGATATATTCTAAACTCGTTAGTTTTTGGTAAGAATGACAAAGTTCAAAAGGAAATATAATCTACATTAAATTATCTTAATAATTAATATATTTATTTGCATAAGGATTCATACCGAACGCGAATAACGTCGTAATGCATTTTAAAGTGGATAAAATGGTTATTGCACAACAACTTTAAAAAATAGATATACACTATGGTGTACTTTTAGTCAGCTTATTTAAAGAGCTATAATTTTTTATACATAATTGTATCATATGTACGTTCCATAGTCTAGCCTACGTAACACAAGAAAGCAAAAGAGTCCTTTGTTTTCGTCACGATTTATTAAGGAAAACTCAAAGTACACTAGATAGTTTTTAAGAATAAAAAATTAATCAAAAAATGGGACCCACCTGCAAGCACTAATTTTTGATTAAAAAATGAATTATCAAAAGCTGATCACCACTGGCGCACTTATATAGTACGACACATAAAAAAAGATTCAGAATTGAGTACTTCCTTTTGGAACATTGGTAAAAAATAAGCACTGACCGAGCGAAGAGCTCATTAAGCAGTCGCACCAACTCCTCGGCGGTGCATTGGTCCGATAGCGAGGTGAAGCCGCAGATATCCGCGAACAGGATGCTGGAAAAATACACCAAATTATTATGGGTTCTGCAAATCTAGAAAACATTGATTTCATATTTTCACACAGTCTAGTTCTATTTGTCCAGTTGGAATATAACATTTTTAAATTAAAAAAGAATCTATTATGACAACTGGATTAAAAAAGGATAAGGTGGAGAAACAAAAACATAGGTTAAACTCCTGAAATAGCTAATCGGGTATTATGGAAACATAACCTTCTCTAACACCTTTACAGTATGTACCGCTGTGTCTAACATGCCATTGATGGTGAAAATATGTGAATGGTGAGAAATGTTGTTCATGATGTCGATATTATGTTGGATCTCTATTACATATGTCGTTACAAAATGTTAGCTTTTTCAACACTAAATAGCGACCATGTTTTCATAACAATCAACAAACATCAAAACAAATGATGTATTTTGAGCACAAATTGCATGTTTTGCTACAATTAGAAAATTCCAGAAATAGCAAGGAACGATAACAACATTGAGGTTGTTATGTCTGCCTTTATTTTCACAAGTGTAAACAAAACAACAAACATAATTGGAACTTTAATTAATGGAATTAAAAACAAAAGCAAATAAACAAAGTTGATGGATAAAGTACGTAGCAGTATTGTGCATTACGTTTACAAACGTTTAGGCTATCATTGGATTAATTAAGACATAAATTGGAAAATTACATTTGTAGCGACGTTAAGTAAATTAGTATTTACTTAAACTTAACATCAACTTACTACTAGGTAACATCCTATAACTACATAAATACAGTCAACTCTTCTTGTTCGCGATTATGTTACAGGCGGTTTCACAATTCGAGGGCAAAAGAAATTGTAGGCAAATCTCCATATTCACATCAAACATTTCGTAATTTTGCTATCCTCAGCACACTTCCAGAACCTAACTACGGCGAATTCGAAGATTTAACTGTTTTAAATAGAGATTTTGATTTAAAATTAATCTTACTAAACTGAACTAAGCGGATATTATACGTCGTTTATTTTCAAAAGTATTTCATATTTCGATATCCTTACTCGAAAATCTAGCGGTAAAATGTCGCAAATGTATATATCTGTATAATTTCCGTTTGTAAGTAAGAGTGGAACGTTCTCTGGGACGGAACGCAATATCGGCGGAGCTTAAACTGTTTCGCGCACTGATAACGAGCTAGCTTTGAGACGTGTTACGCCTCGGCGAACAGTCGCTTACTTATCACGTCCCGGCTGGCGTGAATATTTGAAACTTCTACACACGTTATAAACGCATTTCCGTATTATGATAATTTTTAATTTAACCAATCATAAGATCAGTTGTCTAATT
>JAAOEG020000025.1:351881-364073 GCA_011763625.2 Papilio bianor | reverse complement strand
TAAAAAAACTATGATTGGTCCTATATGGTCCATAAACTAGGAGATATATTTTATTATACTTTTCATAAAAAATATTAATTGAATAAGTGATAGAGCAATGAATATATATCAATTATGTTTATTATTGTTGGTAAAAGTTTCTTTTTGGAAATGCGCCAAACATCAAATTGAGATATAAACATTGTGTACGTTTCGCGTAACAACTGTGTTAGGCGGACGGACGGTGGATACGTTACCTTACTGGACCAGAAATAAAATCGCGTGGTTTTTGACTAATGACCAAAGACTGCCAATACACATACTACAGATTTAAATCAGTTATTTGTTTTATATAATTCAAGAAATATCACACCGCCACTACCATTTAGGAAAAGAGCTTTCAAAGAACGTCCTCTAGATATATTGGAATTGTAAGAAATCTAATTCCCCAGTAATGCATTTTAATATTAATATGCAATAGAGATACTCTACTTTCATTTCTTTAGAATTAATTCTTAGATGTAATTCGATTTTACATCGGGAAATCAGAAACTAGTGTACTTATCTTGATGAATATTATACGCGTAATAGTATCGCAAAGCTAACGGCTAGCTAGCTGTCAAAGACTAATATAGAACATTTTCGGAAGATTTCGTAAATCAAACTTAGCCGAATGGCTTGTGTAGTCGGCTAGTACGCAGAAGGGCGACGGTTCTAAGTCAAGCTATCAGACAAAGGCAAGGGATCACCACGTAGCATTTTAGTGGAGAAGTTTAACGAAGAACAACGGACTCGACAAACTGGATGGTAGCCAGAATCCTGTTCACCACTAAACTGATAGCAGTGTTGCCTGTGTTAAATACAATCAATGAGGAGTTTGCCATTAAGAAGGGAACTCCTATTGGAAGGTGTGAAGAATTATCGTGGATTCGGGAATATACCACCGAGACCAAAAGTAATACCTATGTACGCAGAAGTGTCTCGAATAAGCTATTGGGCGGGTGCGATGAACTCACATGTTTGGAAAGGATGAAAACGAGAAATCTTTTTTTACGTTAAGTGGACACTAGTGGTGAAGACATTGGTAAGACTGGTCCTTTGAAGCACAGAATCAACACTGGTGATGATTGTTTGCTCATCAGACATTGTCCTCGAAGAGTTTTGTTGGCCTGTGAGTCAAAGGTAGAGGAGATGATCCAGGAAAATAAGCGGAACGATATAATAGAGCATTCCTCGAGTCCTTAGTGTTCGCCGGTGGTACTCGTAAGGAAGAAGGATGGGTCAACACGATTCTGTGTGGATTATCGTAGGCTGAATGACATGACCAAGAAAGACAGCTACCCTTTGCCAAGGATTGGCGACACATTGGACACCTTAAGCGGAATTAAATGGTTCCTAACTCCGGGCCTTAAGAGTGGTTACTGGCAAATAGAACTTGATCCGGTAGACAAGGAGAAAACCATATTTTCAACAGTAAAAGGTCTGTCGCAATACAAGGTGATGCCTTTCGGCCTTTGCAACGCGCCAGCCACGTTTGAACTTTTGATGGAACAAGTCTTGGCGGGTCTTTTGGCAGAGGCTAGTTTGGTATATCTTGATGGCATAATCATGATCGGCAAGAAGGAGAAGGTGTTTGAAAACCCGCGAGCCGCGAAATTAAAGCTTAGCCCAAAGAAGTGCAGTTTCTTTAAACGGCAAGATCATTATCTGGGATATGTGGTCTCCGAGGAAGGTGTACAAATGGATCCTGCAAAAACCGCAGCTGTGAAAGTTTGGTCAGAACCGAAGAATAAGAAGCGTAGTCGTAGAAGAATATCCTGGCTCAAAAACTTACGCCAGTGGTTCGGAAAGAGCACCCGTTCGTTGTTCAGAGCCGCGGTCTCAAGAATAAAACTTGCCACTTGCCATAATGATCGCCGATCTTCGAAAGAAGATGACACTTTAAGAAGAAGAACAAAACGGAAGTACGAGCATTTTTGGGACTATGCTCGTACTATAGACGATTTGTAAAAGGGTTTTCTGACATCGCGAGACCCTTACATCGGCTAACTGAAGAAAAAGGCTCATTTGTTTGGAACGAGGAGTGCGCCACTACATTTGAGAAGCTGAAGAAGAACCTGTATGAAACGCCGGTGTTTGGATATCCAGGCACAGAAGGGGAGTTTATAATCGATACCGATGCCAGTAACATTGGCGTGGGTGGTATACTCTCGCAAAAATAAGGTGAACAGGAAGTCATCATCGCTTACTTTACTTTTAGTAAGTCGTTATCTTAACCAGAACGAAATACTGCGTGACTCTTCGAGAATTGCTAGGAATCATCAAGACTCTTCAGCATTTTAGAAAATACCTCTTGGGTTAGAAATTCCATTTAAGATGGATTGAATAACTACAAGAATATGAGTTTGAACGTCGTGGAGGTAGAATCCATGGAAATGTCTATGGTCTGACTAAGCGACCTTGCCCGGAAACATGTAAACCCTGCAGTAGAAAAGATGAAAAAGAAGTAGCGGTGATCAAAGCTATTCGAACTTAAAATGTTTGCGACGAGTGGAGTGGAGTTGCAATGCGAACGGCGCAGGGCAGTGATTGCGATTTGAAGCCAATCAACGAATGCTTGAAAATTGGAGCAATTAGACCTCGGTGGAATCAAGTGGCCAGTTACGGTAACGTGGTGAAAAGTTACTGGGCTCAATGGGACAGTCTGGTATTCAAAGATGGACTTCTGTTTCGGCGCTGGGAATCGACTAGTGGGAACGAAAGCTACCTCTAGCTAGTTGTACCGAGGTCCAAGTTGAACGAGAATTGGAGAGCGTTCTATGATGGTGTATCGGGTAGACATCTCGGAGTAAAGAGGACTTTGGTGAAGATTAAGCAGAGGTATTATTGGGTACACTGTAGAGAAGACTCGAAGACTGGTGTCGAAAATGCACAAAGTGTGAATCTGTTAAAGGTCCTCAGACGCGAAGCAGAGAAGCACTAAAGCTGTACAATATCGGTCAACCTTGGGAGCGTATAGCACTCGATATTGCAGGGCCTTTTCCAATCACCAAAAGCGGGAACTGGTACATACTTGTTACTTTACGAGGTGGGCGGAAGTGCTTCCCGTGTCAAACCCCGAAGCTACAAAGGTCGCTAAAAAATTATTGGATGAAGTTTTCTGCCGGTATGATCTGCCACTGAAACTACATAGCGATCAAGGAAGAAATTTTGAGTACGCTTTATTTCAAGAAGTGTGTAAGATAATGCGGATACATAAAACGCACACTTCTTGGTATCACCCCCAATCAGATGGAATGGTGGAACAATTTAACTTTTTATTGGATCGTTATTAGGTGAAGTTGGTTGACAGATATCAGACAGATTGAGACGTCTAAATACCACAGACAGCGGTTCATGAGACCACGGTACGGCACGCGTGAATTTTGGAAGAGAGTTGAGGTTTCCGGCGTGAAAAGGATGGAAAAGCCGCCGCGGAGATTTCGATGTAACTTGGAATAAAGTGAATAACTAATTTAAAAGAAAACATAAATACTTAAATAAAAAAATTGATTTTTTGAAAATAAACCACAGTCTAATAATCTATTGCGCAACACGATTTTAATGCAACTGACAAATGTTTTATAAAAATGTAAAAATATGGACAGTTCCAAATTTAAATATTATATTAAGAATAAAAAGTATACACATAAACCTCTTTGGTTTAATGCGTCGGCAACACGGCGGATCTACTTTCCGGTTGTCCACGAAATCACTGAAGTGACGGATTACGTGCATGGTCTGCGAAAAAGGGTGCTGGACGTCTATGATTAAGTGAGGGAAGCTGGTCTTAAGGCGCGTGAGAGAATGATGACGAGGTATGATCGCAATGCTCTCTCTGATCATCATCAGATCAGATCAGATCTAGAATCTACGTAAAAAATTTAAAAACTAACAACAGTGGTTGAGCCCGCTTTAACATCTACGCACGAATGGGCCGGCTCGCCCGATGTAATACCACGACCACTCAGAAGACAGGCGTGAAGTGGAAGCAATTCCGCGTTTCGTCTGATGAGTGTGGTGTCGGAGGCCTAATACTAGTCCTCTTCCTCTTGTCACCCCTTTCTTATAAGAGAAGGATGGGAAGAGGAAGTGGACGTCACGGAGGAGAGGACGCATAGGAAGAGGAAGTATTCTTTTTCAATGTTTCTCCTCCTCCGTCGATTACAAGTAGGCAACGCATCTGCTCTTGCGGATGTCTATGGGCAACGGTCACTTCGCTATTTCAGTGATTTTAGGTAGCCGTTTGCTCGTTTGCCACCTTATATTATTAAAAAAAAAATAGAAAAATCGAGAATAGTCCATAAAAAGAATCTTCTGGAACAAACAAAAGACGAATGAAAATAGGCCTACCGAAAGCAGGTGAATTACGAAAAGAAGATCGAAATTAGGCCTACAGAAGGGGAGTCAGATCGGACCCTAGGGAGTCTTCAAGTGGACAGCGAAGAGGAAGGTGGATAAGAAGAAGTGGAAAGAAGAACAGGAAGCAAAGTGAAGTGGAAGTGTAAATTTTTCAGTGCTAATGTTTATGTGAGTGGTGCGGAAAGTTTTCTGAAATGTACGCGGTGTAAATACTCTTTTAGATCGCAAATAAATCTAAGTTAAAACCGTCGAAGTGTTTAACTCTATCCCCACGCTTGTAACAACATGTAAATGAGTCCAATTTCAATTGTGTAGAATATCCTATGATATGTAGGACATTTAAAAGTCTCGGTAATTTCTACGCAAAAGGCACGTTAATTTAATTTAATAATTACATTGAATTATTGATTAAATTTTATTTCATTACAAATATCAGCAGCGCTATAATAAAGGATTACGCACTAGTCTTAAGAATCAGTCGATTGAATAACAAACTTAACCACTATTACATTTTCAACCTTGATCTGACATTCGTCATTTAAATTAGAACATTAAAATTCAACAATAGTGCGCAGACAAACGCATTATCATAAAACGACACGATTTTTCATATTATCAGAATGATATTTTACGAATGCACATAAATATTGTTCTCAAGTCCTTTTTTATTTATCCCTTAAACCCGCTCAAGGTTAGCAGTTGCTTTATAGATCATTACAACGTTTCATTAAGAGCATACAAACAATTGAATTTGTATTCAATATTCAATATATTTCGTGTGTTAGATAAAACCGTTGTTGCTAATATAATGTACAATAGGTGCAACTGAAAATTAAGGTAAGTCTTCTAAATTGTTTGAAACAGTATCCAGTGCTTATACACAAGCCTCTACTTAAAACTTGAATGTTGTTTTATGAACGGTAAAGATCAAAATTGAGTGTGTATAGATTCTGAAACTGCGGCAATACTAAATCTCATGATTGGCTCGTAAATTAACCTATACAACGACTTTGGGTACGTTCCCTGTGATTCGAGGTGCTTTTTGAACTGGATCGATTGTATATTTTGGAAACTGAAATAGACTAATCCGTTTATTATGTGTGTGCGCCTTTTTATATGTTTATTACGAGTACGCATTACATTTATAAGATAAATTGTATAAATAATTATTTTCCCTCCAAAGTTTTCTGACTTTCCCCAATAGCAAATTTATTATTACTTTCACAGGGAACGGCTGCTTGCTACCTTATTAAAAACAATAAAACACCAGTATGGTAAATACATATAAATGCGCAAAAGGGATGTAAGACGACAACAGAAATAGCAATAAAAAAATGGTATAATTTATTTTTCACGTCATGTCTTATAAAAAGTGTGTACGAAATGAGAAGAGCATGAGTAGGCAGCCGAACCACGGATCATTTTAAAATCAAAACAGATCCATGATGTTGTTTGTCACATTATTTATTCGCAATCATTTAAATACTTAACTTAGAGAAAAAAAAATGTTTTGCAATTTATAGGTGAAGCACACGCACCTGGTCTTTGGTGTCTCAAAGAAGATTTGATTAATAGATTATTTTTTATTAAACACACTTTTACGTTTTACACATTACGTTTGGATATGAAAGAACTTATCTCCGAAACAACAAAGACAAACTAACTTTCCCAAATATTTGTGAGTGATGTGACTAGCCGGCGCTGGCTCCCGCCAATACGTTTGCCTAGAGGGTAAACTTCAAATATCAAATCTAATCATTTAAAAATGTAATTATTGACTTAGATGAGTTACTAGTTAATTTGTATCAATGATGTATAGGCAAGAGCAATACGTCATGAAACGCCAGTGCCGAGGTGCGCTCCGCTACCGATCGCCCATTAATCAAACAATACAACAGCAATCAAACGCGATTAACGTTATGGTGGCATTCGACCTTTACGAGTTCACGAATTAAATTCAGATCTGTTTGTACGATTGAAAATAGTTACATCTAGTTGAACTTTCAACAATTTTAGGAAATTATGATAATACTAATATCTGTGTAAATCACATTGAATAAACTAAAACTGTTGAAAGTATTAAATATATTGAGCATGTTATAAGTGTTTATGTACGCATGTTTTAATGGTGGCGATGGGTCCGTACCCATCTGAAATAAATACAGAAATATGATCTTTGTACGACAGAAATTTCAGGTTTAATTCCTGAAGTTTTAATATAAAAAAAAAACAAAATAGAAGGAACGCAATTTTAGGCCAAGTTTTAAAATCAAATTAAGCGAGAATATTTGATTCTTAGCGAGTGTTTCGTGCGACGCGACTGAAATTGGCCGAATAAAGTCTCATCAAAACAGTACAAGAATCGGTTTATCAGCCCCTAAAGTCCCATTACTTTTTCTATTTAAACACGATGAATTTTCATTCAGTGCACGCCTTACTTTCACGTGTTAGATACTAAAACAAGATGAGAAAGATGTACTGAACATTGCAACAATGCTGGCCAGCGAATTAGAGCGTGACACAAACTAGTTGTAGTTCTGTAAGTCCCTATGGCGCGACCTGTTCCCCACTGTTACTTGATTTAGTCCTAAGAGTTTACGTGCACGTGCTGATAATGATTACGTATGAATACAGAAAATGCATCAAATACATTCAAGATACCACAACAAATAATTACAAATTTACAGTTAAAATATTATCTAAGTGGTGCAGTTTTATATTAGATTTTATAAATTTCGCACTTATTTATCCATAAAAAAAAATTTTACCAATTCAATGAACAATATAGCTCCGAGAACAATTTCTACGAAATGCTTTGGTGGGAAAGTACTTCAAGAAACGAAGATTCATTTAGTATCGGAAACTTTTTAGATGGTTTATTTTTCATATAACAATTTTCGCAACGTATATACATAACTATATGTGACTTTGATAATGCGACAGGCGATCTATTGTCTTCCGACTTTTTGTTGTTGAGTGCTTTGTTTAAGTTTTATTTCAGTGCAGGGATCACGCCGCGTGTCTCTGTAGACACCAGTAAAACGTTTTACTGCAATTTTACGTGGTCATTTGCACCGTGCTATTTCACGAAGAAATGCCTCGTAAGGGCTTTCCTAAGTTTACAGGTTACATATAAGAAAATAAAAATATATGTCGATGTATTTTTTTGTGTACATAATGTGTACATATTTCGAACGCATGAATTTATAATATCGTTTACAAAATGTGATTTTTTACATCTAGAGGCAGTATAGAATACAATACATGTGATTCTAGAAAAAACAAATACAAACCAAGTCAGGAACCTACAAATGAAAGAGGTCGTTACTAAGTTGTATTCGACAGAGTCCAGGTCCAGCTGTCGATTTTTCCATTTTTTATTTTTACAATAAACCAAGTGGGAGAATGCTTTCCTTGAGTATTAATGTCTTCATCGTGAGCACAGTTTCACCAGAAACATCGGTGCTCGTTTATTTCCTTTATATATTGGAGGTTAAAAAAATGAGAGGTACCCACCACACTACGTCCGCTGCGGCTGCGCAGGCTGAGCCGCATCTTCCAGTCCCTTCTGGCCGTTGCCCCACCTTCAGAACTGAACGAGCGCTTGATCGGCTGCGACATTCTGATTGTTTATTCACTAACTCTAGTCGCGAACGACAAGTTTACGTCCATATCGCACTTCGCACACAAAGTGTTAAACCTACACTATGTTTTTATCACTAATCTTATTAAAATTTACACTTAATTTAAAACTATTAAGAAGCACATTGTACACGCTAATAATAATTCTTTACAACTACACTTATATAGGAGATAGTCACAAAGATATGTCACTTAAGAACACTTAAGAAATGTTTATAATTGTCTAAGGAGAATCAGATATATACACAGAGGCGAAACAATAAGAATTCAAAACACGAAAGAGTCAAGGAGTCAAGGAAACACCAACACGAGGAAAGTACCTGGAACAAAATAAAATGTTTTAATTTAAAATAAATACTTTCAATTTCGGAGCTACGTCTTATAGAATAACTCTCTTCCCGAAAAATTAAAAACATTAAACAATTAATACTGAATTATCCCACTATACTGTCGACTATATCTCGATCTATCATATAAAATTAAAACTTGTTAAACTTACTCAACGTTCAAATCAATTTACGCTTAAAATTTTGAGATTCAATAAGTTGAAGTATATAAAGTATTTTTCCGAGCGGAAGACACGTACAAGTGAAAATGAGACAAACAGTCCAAAACTCGATTTAAAAGTCGAAATAAAAGCGGAAATATGATGACACCTTAATAAATCCAAAAGTTGCAGGGCGCGACATCACGGAACTTGGCCCCTAACTAAATTATACGTCTTGGTAGGCATCGGTACTTTAAATTTTACCGAGTTCCTGTCTTTCAGAGTTAGAGGAACTTTTCATTTATAAATTAAAAGCGTCGTCTTTTCACAGATTTTCTTCTACAATAATCTAACATCTCTTTACCCTTATTTATAGTTGAAATAAACGTATTAACAAGTCAGTAAATAAAATGTCACTATAACAGACGCTCATCATATTAAAATATGTAATTCTGGATATTTCATCAGAGTTTTGAATTAATTGATTACTTTCTTTGCCCCTTTGCCTATTTTTTTAAATTTATCTATAACACACAATACGTCAATTAGCAGACTCGATACAAATTATACTCAAATATATTGCTCATAGCAACAGCATAACAAAATCTGGGGTAGCGACTTACTGGAAAAAGGATCTAATCTTTTATAGCTTAGAAAGGAACAAACTATTGATTCTCTTCTTATAGCATTGTGTGTATACGAATATGTAAATTGACTTCTAACTGTATACCGTATGGACGCCGCTCTGTAAACTTGACCCTAGCCAAAACAAACAGCCAGCGCTATAATTGAAATTTTTGCATTGGTTGAACCTCTGGCACTCTAGTTATATATGTTATCGTCATTTTATTGTTTTTAAAACATCTTACATATTTACTTATGCACGGTAGAATGTGAAAGTGGATAACATTTTTACTTTATTAAAATCTAAATCTTATTTTAGTATTTATATTATGTAATTACATTAGGTAGTTTTAGCAAGTTATATAACATTGTCAAACCTGTAGGAAAGTTGTACGAAATCGGAAATTATTCATAACTTATAAATCAACAATTTATTAAATAAGCTACTAGTAAACTTATTTATGCATAATTTAACATAATTAACAATTGTTTTGTCTAAGTTTGTACAAATTTAGAATTAATGTAATGTTTGTTAAATTTAACGTACTCCCATTGTTTTCATTTACGGTGGAAACTTTGCACAAGGTTACGCCCTCACAAGGGAGCGTCTCTTTATTTCCTTACCCTCATCCCCCTCCCCGAAACTGTCATCCCTCATCATCTTAAATAACAGATTATGACAAGCTCTAGGTACTTGGTACTTATCAATTCAGAATACTACAATGATAACTATTACAGTTAGTTGTTAATAAATGTCTTGCTGTACTTGGTTAATGGTTTAAATATAAAAATAAAACTTTTTTGTATACTTTTATTAACGTATGTATCTAATATACAAAATTCTCCTGTCACAGTGTTAGTTACCATGCGTCACGTGTCACGTGTTAGTCCTCCGAAACGGCTTGACCGATTTTTATGAAATTTTATATGCAAATTCAGCAGGTTTGAGAATCGGATATCTATTATTCACTCCCTTAAATGATAAGGGTAGTCCACCCAAAAAAAAATTATTGATAGTTTTAGAAAGTACATATAATCCTGAATTTTCAACCCTCTACGATAATAACATACATAGCAAAACAACGTTTGCCGGGTCAGCTAGTACTAGTATATACATATGTATAATGTTATGACGTTTGTCATGTAATCTAATTCTTTGAAAAAATGATCGATTGCTCTAAATTAGATGTGGATGTAGTACAGGCTGAAGAATACATTATCATTGTCAGCTACCACCGGACAACTTTTCTTCTATAATTTATTTAATAATCACATGACATTTACTGTGTAATTGAATGTCTATTGAATAGTAGTTACAGGTATACTGTGAAAACCTTGGAAGTTATAATTGACTGTCATGAATTTATAAGCTTCAAAGAATTGTGTTTCATATCATTTAGGTAAGGTTAATTAATACATTGTCTTATACTGAAATATTTTTTACCGGAAAATTGTATTTATTGAAAATGTAAGTAAAATCAACCTATATATACAAACGTCGTGTTAGTTACACTATTTATATATTTATAACTCAAGAACTGTTTTACTGATTTGGCTGAAATTTGGTGACGAGGTAGTTTAGAACCAGAACCAGCCACGTGATACTTTTTACCTCTTTCTATATTTTTTTAACTATTTCCTTCGGTTACGTCGAAAATACATATAGTCAAGTCCCTATAAAACGAGATATAACAAAAACGGACCTAACATTGAATAATAAAACGCAAATAACAAATAAAAATAATTTTGTCTATGGTCCAGTAATAATTGAAAATGTGATAATAATAATTTTGTTCAGAAATCAATAATCAGTATTAATTTACTTTTTTTTTCTTAATTTACTCTTCTGAAAAACATCGTCAAATTATTTCCGTTTGAGTGTGCGAGAAGGCTGAAATGATATACTTTAACAATAAGGCTTGCATTTACAATAGTTAGCGCGTAAATCGGAACTTTGCATACAATAGTTCTCGGTCGAGGTATTATAAGAACTTAAAGATTAACGGTGTAAAATAACAGTGTTCCATTTATAAACGAGATACCTGCTAATTATGCAATTTTTAATTCTTTACAAATTCAGATCATCAGTCACTGCATGTCCTGTATAAGTAGTTTTATACCAATTAAATCTATCCTTTGTAACTTTTTTCATATACTTGTCTCTATATACAACAACACCATGAGAACTACATTTTTTTGTTCATTATTCATTTATGATTAGAAGTTTATTTTAAAAATAAACATATTAATTAATCTCAGTAGAGAACGAAAAGCTAAATGCTTCCGGCGATCGTAAATATTTTATTTTAATGGTGAATTTATAAAAGCAACGGTTTCCTTATTATGTGTATCTGACTTTAGCTGTAATTAGTAGACCACTAAACAGTACTGAAAAAGAATTTATAACTATATTTTGGACTACCTTACTTTTTTATGATAAATACAAAAAGGGCATACGAACGAATAAAAATACACAATAAGGTTCATAAATCACAAAATCACTTCTAGGTTTATATTTTGAAAGTATTATGTGTTCTGTAAATCCTGCTAAAGAGTTTTAACGAGATAAGGCGGACCGACTTTCTAAGAGATCTGATTTCCATTTATAATTCCGATATAAGTTTGTAATGAAAGCTTCTTGTCTAATTACTATAATAATTTATACCCTACATATAAAAAACTGTAGTGTCTGTTTGTAATATTAAAATAACCGTTTTTTACTACATAAACACGAATATATACACCAAAATAACGTTCTTTACAATTTTTGTCTGTCTGTCTATCTGTTTGTACCGGCTAATCTCCGAAATTGCTGGACCGATATTGACGGGACTTTTATTGCCAGGTAGATGACGTAATAAGGAGTAATTTAGGCTACGTTTATTTTAGTAAAGTTTTATTTTAGAAAAAAAACGCGACAACGGAGTCGCGGGCAACAGCTAGCTTTATAATAAAATCTCAATTACTAATTTAAAACAACATGTACCTTATCTAGTTTATTTGGTTATTTAATTAGGTAACAATAAAGTATTATTTCCAAACATATGTTAAATTATCTA
>JAAOEG020000025.1:340004-351781 GCA_011763625.2 Papilio bianor | reverse complement strand
GTACCTTATCTAGTTTATTTGGTTATTTAATTAGGTAACAATAAAGTATTATTTCCAAACATATGTTAAATTATCTACACCTCAATATTAGTCTATAACCCTTGAGAAAAGCAAATCTCGTAAAAGAAAAAGTGCATACAATCATTCATAGTGCAGCCAAGCTCTAGAATGAAAACAAAATCTAGCCCTTGACACAGCGGCGGAGGCAGCTGGCAGCGGCTTCGAATCGATACGCAGCGCAATGCAGCTCGTGGGCTTAGCACACTGAGCATACGGGACTTACTGCATAATAGATACATTTAACATGCACCTGAAATAGTTCTCACGATTAAGAGAAAAACAATAATCTTAAAATAAAACACGTAAACTTAATTGAATCAACTATTCGTTCTTTTCTCTCATCTATTGTTCAATATAGAATTTTTCTAACTAAGGCTGTAGCAGCAGCATCTACGTCAGTACTTGCCTCGGATTTAACGACGTAAGGATTAAAATAGATTAGTAGGATGCCCTGGGTCATGTCTCCCGGCGACGAATGCAAACATGATGTTTTTGACAATTTTATTAAACTTACTAAAGTATCCCTTTTGCCGCGTGTGGTATTATCATCACGTGTGGACAGTGGCAACCTACCCTAAGTTTCTATACTTCAAACTTAGAAAACACTTTTTACTAACTATATGTTGATGTTTTTCGATTTGTGAAGCTCAATAAGATGTAAGAGCAACAGGCGAATCAAAATTCATAGTGTAACGCTACGGCACATAGTGAACAGTCATTAATATGGACAGCGTCGCCCTTGCAAATAGAACGCGTCAAAAATTTGATTATGATCGCAGTAGCGACATGTACTCGCCCACTGGAAACTATAATTCAGCATCTGTACAACATAGCGCGGCCGTACGTATTTAAATTACCTTGTAATCCACGTTCCACTCTATTGCGCCATGGAACTTGTATCTACTCTCAGTTTCCACTGCTGTAGCTTTAAACTTTGTTATCCTCTCCTGTAATCTAATTTGCGACCATAACTATAATATAATTGTCGACGGAACATCTCAACAACTACCTTTTACGAAACATACCGCCCCTCTACATAACAATAGAACAACACAAAAACATTAGATAGGTACCCAATGAGTTAATTAAGCATTAACTCCCCTTTCAATCATTAAGTCAAGAGAGCTAGAGACAAGAGAGTTAGACAGATTTATTAGATATGACAAATATTTACATAGTTAAGGTACGTAAAATTGAGACAGGTGTCACTTATTGTCCCGTGCGATATCACCAGTTCAAATGTCGGTGGACGTTCGTGGCTGTCGACATTGTGCTGGTAACTACTTACGAATAAGAGTATAATATATAGGGCCAGGGTGGTTGACTAGGGCCTAGTCACACTTAAATTAGGGTAGGGTAGGGTAGGCTATGAGCCCAACAGTGGCGACGTAAAGTAAGCCTATGATGATGATGATGTACTGGAATACGCATCGTAAAGAGGAGTGAACAAACTGGTTATTATTATTTTAGTTATAGCTTATCCACGGTAATTTTAATAAACATTTTAAATCCTACCGATGTAAGGATCACAGAAGGAATTGAAAAGCTATGTCTTATTCAAATGCGAACGAATAGCTTTGTCACATTATTAAAAAAAAAAACATCTGAAAAATCCTTAATTCTCACAGAGCTCGCTTGTTTTCAAAGTGTCATTTTTTTACGAACGTAATCCACTCGTACTTTTTAATCGGCACAAGATTATACTCGTACAGTGGAGTGCACATCACAAGCACTGCGATAATTATCCTAGTCGTCTTTCATTTAACTTTATCAACAATATCTTACGACAAATGGGCAAATTAATAATAACATACATACTTACAACTATTTATAAATAAGCAATACTATTTTTGTTAATAAAAATAAAAGTTAGAAAACCAAAGTAACATTATATTTATAGACGAAGAATTTTCTTTTATAACGAGCTAGTTAAACTACAAACTGGATAGGGATAGTTTACTTATAAAATATTTATTCGCATCAATGATGGATCAATTACATCAAAACATTCCTTCGTCTAGGATGAAGAATAAAATGGCAAACTATTTCGCAAAAGAAACTCACAATTTTATCTTATTAATATTATAAACGCAAAAGTTTAGATGGATGGATGACATACACATGACAGGATTTGTCAGAAGGTATCTCCAGAACGGCCAGCTCGATGAAATTTGGCACATATGTAGAGCATAGTCTGGAAAATACATATACTTACTAAGTTTCTTTTTAATTCGGCGCGAACGGAGTCGCGAGAATAATCTAAAATAATAATAGAAATATATGTACATTTAAGAATTGATCTGATAAAAAGGTTTCTTCGTGAACTTTTATGGACAAGACAAAAGCTAAGTAAATAAGCGCATCCTGCATTTATAATAACAGTAAATAATTGTTACTAAATATTTGTATGTTTTATACAGTTGTAATCGTTTAAAATATCAATAATTATGTTAAAGTTAATATTAACTAACCGTATTACAAACAGTATTTCAATTCGAATTCTATAAGGCTAAAATACCGGTTTCCGGTGTTAACACTTACTTTTCCTTCTTATAAAACGATAAAAGAAACTTTGATTAAACCAGCAGCCATTTGAAAGTTTAAGGAGAAGCCGTAACGTGACGTAATCTATTACAAAAGTTTAATCGAAGTCCTTTAAATTATCAATGGTTACTTACATTGATCTTAACAAATATTTAATTATCGGCTCATTTAAAGACCATCAGTCAAATTAAGAGCCACCAAAAACGAGTGACATAACTCCCTTCTTTATTAAAGAGAAATAAAAGAAAAAACGTATTCAGCATTTTTTATCGTAAATAAAGTTTAAAATACATATTGAACTAATTTTGAAATCTAAATTAATTTACAAAAAAATAAATTAGAAATACAGGCAGTATGAGACCCAATAAATCACCTATGGTCTTAAAGCAACATGTATTTATATGGACGTGCTCTACGCTCCGTAGCAGACTACGCTTGGCACAAGAACTCTGCTACGAAATTTTAAACATCTTCATACTTAAACTCGTATGAATTGCATTGTACATATTCTATCATAATTAATTAAGAATAACTCTTATCCTAAAACGAAATCATTGTATCGCTTTTTTTTTAAAATATACGAAGTGGAGTATTTTACGGGTGTTTTTAATACCCACTTTAAAGTGATAGGAAGAAAAATGATAGGGGGATTCAAATGTAGCATGGAAGTATTGTTATTTTTACAGATAGCACCTGAAAACTTTTTTGGTTGCTATATCGGTATAAATATATACGCCAGTCAAAGTTCGTTAAAATTTTATCCTTAAGGGTGTGAACAATAGGGATAGGGGATAAAAGTCTGTATAGAAACATTTTATAATTATTGTATCAGATAATTTACGGAGTCATTGCAAAATGTGAAACTGCTGAAGTTAATACATACACAAGGGGATATACCTAAGCTTACTAATCCGAACGGAACACGTCAAGGAAGATGCCCATGCGATCGCGTCGGTCGCGGGAAAAAGCTAGTACTATTATAAATGCGAAAGTTTTAAAAGTGGTAGAGCCCGCTTTAACATCTTCGCATGAATGGGCCGGCTCGCCGGTGAAATACCACGACCACACAGAAGACAGGCGTGAAGTGGGATCTATTCCACGTTTCGTCTGATTAGTGTGGTGCCAGAGGCCTAATGCTAGTCCTCTTCCTCTTCCCACCCCTTTCTTATAAGAGAAGGATGGGAAGTGGAAGTGGACTTCGCGGAGGAGAGGTCGCATAGGAAGAGGAAATATTCTTTTTCTGTGTTTCTCCTCCTCCGTCGATTACAGGTAGGCAACGCATCTGCACTTGCGGATGTCTATGGGCAACGGTCACTTCGCTATCTCAGTGATTTTAGGTGGCCGTTTGCTCGTTTGCCACCTTGTATTATAAAAAATAAAAAAAAAGTTTGTTAGAATTTGTAGCCTAAACGGCTGAGCGGATCTCGATGAAATTTGGTATAGGTATAGAGGACAGTCTGGAAGAACTCATAGGCTACATTTAATCCCGAAAATAGTCACGGTACCCGTAGGGTACACTAATTTTGTTATTTCATGTTTACTCGATAATTCGGCAACAGTTCAACATATCAAATAGAAATTTGGCACAGATGTAGAGGATAGTCTGGATAGGTGCCCGAGGGATACGTAATTCTTTTGTTATTTACATATTTACTCAAAAAGTCGGCAACGACTTAACGTACCTTACTGAGATTTTGTACAGTTATAAAACAAAGTCTGGAAAAACACATAGAATACTTTGCACCCGGTAAAAAGTTACGGTCCCCGAGCGATACGCAGTTTTTTGTAATTAACGTATTTACTCGATAACTCCGCAACGGCTTAACATATGTTATTGAAATTTAGTACAGTTGAAGAACAAAGTTTGGAAGAACACATAGTATACTTTTGGCACCGGATATAGTTACAGTTACCAAATGAATACATAGTTTTTTGTTGTTTACATATTTACTCGACAAGTCCGTAACGGCTTAACATATTTTGCTAAGATTTTGTATAGTTATAGAACAAATTACATAGATATAGATTACATAATTACATATACATGAAAGAATACATAGGCTACTTTTGATCCCGGAAATAGTAACGGTTCCCGAGGGATATGTTAAAATTGATTTTTCATGTTTACTCGATAATTATGCAACGGTTCTACATATTTCATAGAAATTTGGCACAAATGTAGAACGTAGTCTGAAAGGACAGATAGGCTACTAATTATTTTTTAAATTTCACGTGGCGAAGCGTCGCGGTTAGGACAGCTAGTGTAATATTTTGCGAAGAATGATAGTAATATGTCAAATGTAAAAAGTCGCACTATATAGTTAAAAAGGACATCTGGCCCGGTGACAGTGGCGCTGCTATCGCTATTACTTCTCTCAGAAAATGCATAAATAAAACCTGCTTAGGCACAGAAAATGTAATAAAAGGCGGAAATATAGCTACAGTACGAAAAGGATGTTGTGACAGTTTTTTGACATTGAAAGGGTAGCGCTAGTGAGCTATAGCAATTTTGTTTGACTTGTGTCCATCAGGTCAGATATCCTTGTCATTCTATACAACGTAGTGCACTAACGTAACATTTACCGCGTTTGGCAAAGGGCCAGAGCGTTAGTGAACGGTAAAGCAATTTTGATTGCTTTTGAGGTGATTAACACAATATCCGTGTAAACAAATGCACATCCATGCTCACTTGTTAAACTCTATCACCACGCTCGGGGAATATCATAAAATACATAGAAAATACTTCAAAATAACTTAGATTATAATGAATTATTACGTTCAAATAAATAGAAAATTTTCTTTTATAGAAAGAAAAACTTAAGAATATACGTGTAATTTTTAGAATAGATAAATACTTGAGGGATTAGCCACAACACTTAGACAGTGTTTCAAATAAGTTTTAGCTTAAACATCCGTCAACCTTTTTATACCATGACTCTAACGCCCGGCTCATATTTTTGACTAGCTATCACCCGCGACTTCATCCGCGCGTTTTTTTCTAAAATAAGATTTTTTCTAAAATAAACATAGTCTAAGTTACTCCTTCTTACATAAGTTATCTGCCAAAAAAAGTCCCGTCTTAATCAGTCCAGCCATTCCAGAAATTAGCCGAAAAAAACAGACAGACAGACAGACCGACAGACAAAAATTGTAAAAAATGTTATTTTGGTGTATATATTCATACGCATGTAGTAAAAGACGGTTATTTTAACATTTTGACAAACAGACACTCCAATTTTATTATATGTATAGATAATTATGGTAAAAGATACATTATTACATGTACGTTAGCGAAATGCAATTTAGACCAATAAATAATAAAGTAACTTTACCGAAAGCAGCGTGCTAATACTTATATACAGTGAAACAACCACAATGAAGTTCATCATATCAGTCAGCGGTGGTCAAATTGTTAAAATACCAAGCATTGTCTGACATAATTTTCCGTTGTAACAAAGTAATTATTTACTGATTTTAACTATCTTCATTTGCTAATTAAAATGCTTATTTCACGATACAATTTTCATAGTGACTGTTTTACGAATAAACACTTATTTTTCAAATTTGACAATCAATAACTTGGAAAGAAGTTAATTATGGAACGAAGCCCTTAAAATTCCGGGTCAAGGTTTGTAACGTCTAAAAGTAAAGCCTTTTTTCATACAGCGTGATAATATATAATATAAAAATAGAAATAATTATGACGAGCCATCCGCGCCCGCAACACGTTACAGGAATGCTCATTCGATTTTAGTGATATGAGCCAACGTGTCTTTACAGAAGATAATGTCGTCTACTCGCAAGGTCCTGGGGACGACCAGGAAAATCTTTGAGCCTACTTTTGAAAACCCAGTAACTAATAACATTAAAAATTTAAGGCTCTTAGTATACTACAAAATAAAATTAGTGTCCGTGTGTAGTATTGAAAAATAAATTCATAATGAATAAATTTCGGCAACATGATTCGATTTGTACAATTTCCCTCTGTCTTTCTGTCTGTCTATCCTCAAGTTATGTTTGTACCAGTTGATTTTACGCGACTTTGAGGGGAACATAGCCGGTGCACGGGGTTATATTATACGCTATTTTTTCTTTTTTATCTCTGAGATGACGAATCGCGGGCGACCGCTCGTTTGATATATGGTAAGTTTATCCGGGTATATTCTAAGAGAGTTCTTTAAAGGAACTTTGATGATACATTAACGTAAGCAGGCTCGAGAGTTTCTAAAAGGATGTCCTAAGTTGTAATTTACAAGTTCAAAGACAAGACACAAATTTCACCGCTTACTTTTGCTAAAAGAAATAAAATCTGAGACCTCGTCCATATCAAGCCTAAGCCTGAATCTACCAAATTTAGACTTATACAGGTAAGAGCTCTAACCGCTAATTATAATTTGGTTCAACACGGAATTTTAATACTAGTGACGTCAGTTTAATTAGTAATAAGACACGTGAACATGTTGTTTATCGCTTCGAGTTGTGTTCCAAAGTATTGCTGATTCGCCAAGTTCAAAGTGCAGGCGAGGTAGTGCAGTGTAAATGTCTATTTACACTTAGCTAGCTTAGCCGCGCGATATTGTTACAGCCGCGGGCGCGTTAGTCAAAATAAAACACTCGTATATGGAGACAGCGCACGACAACCTTTTGTCCGGGCGCAGTTAGATCCACACAGCTTAGTGGAAATTGACTTTAATAGTGTAGAATATGAAACGTTTGCACTACTTGCAACCGCCTAGCGGATGCTTTATCATATTACATTCACTGGAAAGGAAAATGTTAAACATTCATATTTAGTGAAGAAGTAAAGTGCAAAATAACTATGATTACATAAAACCGACTTTGATACCTGATATAAGAAATACAACAGTTTGCAGGTGTTCGTAGCGTTTTGTTTAATGCGCAGTTACAACTAGTGATGTGCCGGATCGTCAAAATTGTAGATCTGCGGATAAGGATCTGAATACGGATATTTGGTGTAAAGATCCCCAGATACGGATCTTAACTTTCTTACACAATTGGCGATGGTCCGCGCGATCTTGAGTTGAGACATGTTTCGATTGGCAATATGCGGAGGGTTTTGGTTTGTTTTGTTTTAGTTTAATGTGACTCTGGGCTGCAATAATAACGCTTGTGTTTAGTATTGGTACATGAGTTTAAAAAAATGTCTACAAATAAGTTTAGTAGTGTAATTTGGAATTATTTCGTGATAATAAATGATTGTGGGCCGTCAGAATCTCGGTAATTGGCGTCGCTAGTGCGCCTTACCCTTCGCCTTAAAGAATTTTATCTATAAATTTAAAATTAATATGGTAAATAGATCCGCAAAAAAACCTCCAAAAAGTAACGGATACGGACACGGATACGGATCTTTCTTCTGCCTCTGATATCCACAGATACGGATACGGATATCCGGCACATCACTAGTTACAACCTACATAACATTATTTGCTAGGTATTAAACGAAATAATTATAAATTTCTTGATGTAATTGAAAGCAAAAACTACAAAACAAATAACATAATAAATAGATCCATCTCATCTCTCCGCTGTACTTGACAATTAACATTGAACAGACTTAAATAAAACAAACTATGATTTATTGTCTTGGTTTTTGTTTAAACTCTACGCAGTTCACTACTTTATTGTCAATCCCTTTTAGTTGATACCCCAATTAATTGATGATGTACTTTATTTCTCGTATGTGAACCTTTTCTTTTGTTACTGATATCATTGCGTTATTAAACAAATAGCTGTCGCCCGCGATTCCGTCCGCGGGTAATTAAAATAAAACTTAGTGTTCTATGTGTTATTCCATACTATGTGCTATAACTTTACAAAATCTCAATAAGATATGTTAAGCCGTTGGGGTCTTATCGAGTAAATATGTAAAAATTAAAAAAACCCACACATCCCTCGGGAACCTGAGGTTTTTCGGAGATGAACTATATCCCATGTGTCACTCCAGACTTTGTTTTATAGGTACCAAAGAAGTTCAACAAGATTTGATAAACCATTGCAGAATCATCGAGTAAACATGAATAAACAAAATTCATATAACCCATCGGAATCGTAACAATTTCCGCGATCAAATGTAACCTATGTGTTCTTCCAGAATATCCTCTAAATGTATTCCAAATTTTAGCGAGATCCGTTCAGCAATTTAGGCGACAAACTCTAACAAACATCGGTCGATCTGAACTTACTCATTTTTAATATTAGCAAGATAATGCTAATTGATCAGAAAGTATAAGAAAGACAACATAATCTAGATACTTCCCTTCTTAATCAAATAAAAAGACGCTGTAAGATGGTTTGCAATAACAGCAGAAAGCAACATCACCGGCAATAAGCTGTGCAATACAATTGTCTAAGTGGACCTCGTAGTGCTTTTGCCAAGACACAGTTCATAACGTTAGTGCGCCCTGCTTGAATCTCGGCTCTAATGGAAACAGCACAAATTAGTTACATTTCTAAATTGAAAAAAATACTAGACTAACTGTGCCCGCGACATTGTCCGCGTGGAATAGTATATTTGGATCTTTGAGCGGCTTATATATTTATATCGAATTAACAACCAAAAAGTTTCAACCTTCTAGCTCTAAAAATGACGCCACTTTCATAGTACTTTCCATCCCCCCTTTTAACCCCTTATAACCCTTTTTCGCATTAACAAGTAGCCTACGTCTTTTCTCAGGCTCTTTGAAATCGGTTCAGCAGATTTGGAATGAAAACGTGTCAGACAGACAGACAGAGTTACTTTCGCATTTACAATATTAGTAAGGATTTGTATTTAAAACAAATTCAAATGTCAACATCCACCATCAGCTCACTATACGTCCCCGCCGAGGGGCTTGGAGCCTACCCCAAGTTAGGGGTGACTAGGCCTTAGTCAACCGCGCTGGCCCAGTGCGGGTTGGTTGACTTCACACAAATCTTTGAATTTCTTCGCAGATATGTGCAGGTTGCATCACGATGTTTTCCTTCACCGTAAGAACGTCGGGTAAATGTACATATGAAATTCAAAATCGAAAAACACATTGGTACATGGCGGGATTCGAACCAGGACCTGCAGATTACAAATCATGTGCTTAGCCCCTGAGCCACCGACGCTCAAATGTCAACATAATTAGATAAAATAAGTCATTATGAAAACACTGAATGTATCTATTTATAAAAATAACCTTTGACACACGTATCCAAAGGAAAGAGTTAGGTTGTTTCCCGACTATGCGAAATAGGCTAAAGCCGTTATTTATATGCTTTCTTAACAATGTCGTACATACACTCTCTATCAGTTCAGGTAATAAATACAACATGTGCGTATAAAGCTCCCAACAGTGCACTGCCAACAGGCTATTATAATATTTTTTTTCAATCTACTCTCCTATAATACGGCCGTGAGAAAAAATAAAGGGTCGGTTAAGAAAGTTTGAATATCTCGGAAGATAAAGAGGCTAGTTAACTGAAATAAATTGTGCATGATATACAATTAAATATCCTCAAAATAAAATATTGTTATTAATTTATTTATATTTCATTAAACAACATTAACTTAAACAAAAAAAGATATCTCACATAAACTTGGATAATATAGTATTTTTCATTGAATTTAATTTTTATTTAGATTTTAGTACTTAGTAAGACACAACACTAAATACTAAAATCTATATAAAAATTAAATTTAATGAAAAATACTATATTATCGTTTACAAGTTTACGTAACCTATCCTTTTTCGTTTAAGTTTATGTTTTTAATGAAATACAAATAAATTAATAAGAGTATTTTATTTTATTTCAAGGATATTTAATTGTCTATCATGCACAATTTATTTTAGTTAGCTAGCGTCTTTATCTTCCGAGATATTCAAACTTTCTTAATTTTCTTTCTTAGCCGACCCTTTATTTTTGCTCATGGCTGTATTTGCAAGCCCAGCACTTTTTATTTTAATACCTGATCACACCAAACTTTATCATACGCTTGTTGTTACAGTCTTATAATTTTAACATTTATAGCAACAAGCAACATGAATGAAAATCATTTCTTGATAAAGACGTATATATAAGAGCAATTGACTTTATTGAGGGCAAAAGTGTAGACGATAGCTAACTAACTTCTAACTACAGAAGTGACCTGAAACGTAACGATCTTAAGAGTGCGCCCTCGCGCCCTGGCGTCCTTGTGTCCTCGCGTCTTCACGCCTATCTCCCTAATAAAGAACAAACAATAATTTCCTTTTTCCTTCGTTACAATATATGGGACCGCTCTCACCGAAATTGAACATCGAAGAGATGAATAAAATTTTATGGAAACGGTCTATTTAAAGACAATATCTATTAACCATACAACTGTACAAGTAAAAATGAGATTGAAATGGAGATTAGATACACGGTTTTCAGGTGAAATCGTGGTCAAGCGCTGGCTTATCAAACGTAAAAAAAGCACGGTAACCGATGAGACACACACGATGAATGAGTGAGAATGATTAATGATAAACACCGCTTGCGCTCAGATTGATAACCGACAATGAAAGGATTTTAATGTCACCGACTAAAGATTTTGATTTAAAACCTACAAAATATCCCTCGCGACCGTATCATGTCATTGAAGAATTTGATAGAATAACTTAATTATTTACGGTAGACCATGATGAAAGTGCAATCGGCCACCGGCCCCCTAGACAATATGACTTTAAATTAGGGATATTGCTATTAGAATCGACAAACTACGTCAAAATGTATAGAATACATTACAAGCAAGTGACATATCAAAAGATATTGTCAGTTCCATACTTTTTTAAATTCGTTATGGAATCGCTTCGGAGCGAATGAACTTAGTCTACACGGCCTGAAATAACAAAAATTACGAAGCTTAGACATCCTAAACAAGTTAAATGTTAAATATGATCATGTTCTTACAATTTCATAATATGGTTTTCAAATCATAATATATAAAAAAAGAATAGAAGAGCAAAGACTGACTTGAATTACGAGTGCCGCCCAACTCCCGTCCAGTAAGAGATAGTTTAACATAGAGGGCAGAGGACAACCTCCACCGTCGGACGCACTTTATGAACAAGACAATAAGAATGAGAGATATTTTTTTGTGACTGACTTGTCACTGTTTGCCTTGACGAGGCATTTACAGTTTCACCGGGCTTGAGGCGGCCGAGCGC
>JAAOEG020000025.1:301289-328307 GCA_011763625.2 Papilio bianor | reverse complement strand
ATTCGTATACATGTAGAAAAAACGGTTATTTCAATATTACAAACAGACACTCCAATTTTATTATATGTATAGATAACTAACCTAACCAAACAAAGTGATACATCAATGTAAAAAGAAACATAAATGAGCTCGGATAGAGTACAAAAAGCCCACTGTATATAATATTATGTAACATAACAACATGCTAATTCGTATATTAATGACATTTTGGCCATAAGTCTTAAGTATATTAAGTTGTATAAAACATTTTTATAGAAGTTCAATTTGTCCGTGATAAGCGAAGAAATCAAAGTGATCGTTACGGCCAATCATCTCAAACAATAGAGGCAATTAACTCTCTTATGACGACTGTTAATTCAACCATTTCCGCGCCGACTGACAAACCTAACTGTTTGATTACTCACTCGTCTTGTAAATAATCCTAGCAATCGATTAGTGAGCAATAAACACTTTATCAGGAAATGATAAGAAACAGAAGCGCCTCCGGTGTTCAAAGAGACGATGCCTGTCCTGCCTGCCTTGTATCTGTTTGAAGTGATTCTACTCAAAGTGGGTCAAAAGATTTGACGCAATAGTGCGTGTCTATTATATTTATTTTAAAACAATAAAGTTTCATTAAGCAATTAAAAAGATAAGTTCGAATAGAACCGTCAATTAACTATGAAAGTTTTCCTATTTATAGTTCGCTTGACCTGTAACAAATTAGTTAACTTTGTGTAACCAACTTGTCAGTCAAATGTATCCGGTGTATCCGGGCCGTTAAACAAGAAATTTCACAGGCGTGGCTTGACCCTGAAATGCATCCACTATGATCAAGCGAACGAACCTGAAAGCCTAGCCGCAGCCGCGCCGCAACCGTACAGCAGCCGCAGCTGCAGCTGCAGCCGCATTCACATTACAATGTGGAGCTCGAACTTGTCTATACTTATAGAGAAGTCGTTTAACACCAACAGATAAACATATCCCACCTGATACATTAAGATCGCAAAGACAAATTTACTTTAGGATGAGTAGAACGCGACCTTCATATCTTTCCATACCATATGACTCATGTATAGTCTTTAAAATCAGAAAAATGTGTTTTCTAAACGGACTAACGTGGAGATCACGCGCCATGTCTCAAACAACTTAACACTTAGCGTACAGGTATACATTTATTAATGAATTTGTGACTACTAATGAATGTTGTTTTAGCGGGTGAAATTCGGTAATAGTAAATCTTGAAATGTACTTACTCGATTGATGAAAGATTCGTAGCACTTCGTAGGTGATCGTGAGGAGTCGGGGCCCAGTGAACACGCGCCGGACCGGCGGGTCGGCGGGGGACTAGGGGCGCGGGGGACGGCGGCGCAGGTGCGCGCGGGCCGAGCGAAAACGCGCTACTGGATGAAGCGCGCGCGGCGCCGAGGCTCGCGGGGTGATAACCGCTGATAAGCGACGCGTCACCGCAACGCCTAGGTGTCGTAGCGCTAAAATGTCACCACCATCTCGCATCCACTTTCTATGTACAGAACATTGATTTTATCACTTTGGTTCATTTTATTGCTACTCATTCACAAATAATAAACTGCGATGAAAATATTTCTAAATAAGTTTTTTTATTTTTATTTTACTGTAATAATGGAAATATAAATAACAGCCTTGAGCAAAAATAAAGGTTCGGTTAAGAAAGAAAGTTAAGAAAGTTTGAATATCTCGGAAGATTAAGACGCTAGCTAACTGAAATAAATTGTGCATGATAGACAATTAATCCTTCTTATCTTATCCTTCTTATCCTTAAAATAAAATATTATTTTTATTAATTTATTTATATTTCATTAAAAAACATAAGCTTAAACAAAAAAGGATATCTTACGTAAACTTGGATAATACAGTATCTTTCATTAATTTTATTTTTATTTAGATCTTAGTACCAAATACCACGACCCCTTATCATAACATCGCATTTTACAATTAACGAATAAATTCTATGACTTGTTAATCCCCGTTTTATAGTATGATTATTAACGGTTGATAAGTATGAGCGGCATAATTTTTTATGTTCGCCGCTTTCAATTATTCATTATAAAAACAAAATGTTTTTTAACTTAATAAACAATCGAAAAGTAGACATGGAGGTTTTTAAATAATTTTTAAACCTTTGTATTATAAAATTAAAATATGTAAGAATAAAGATATTTTATAGTCCTTACACTTCTTTACAATTGACGGAAAAGTAAGGACGTAAGGATATAAATGTCATAGCGCCATTTTATATGGCGCGGTGACAATAACTGCTAGAAGTAACGTAATTTTCTCTTACCAATATACTTTTGTTTCATTAAATTCGGTCGTGACTGCGATCAGTTGCTCGCGACCGGTGTCGCTGTGCAGGGTCTCATGGTACAAGTATTTAGCGTAGATTTGCGTAACACCGCTCAGCCGCTCACTTCACTACCTACTGTTATTTAATGACACTCACTTACAAAACGTAACTTAAACGCCGTCATAATAACATAAACGGTAAGCAGACGTTTACTATTGAAAAATTGTGGTACAGACTTTATTTTTGTAACTTTAAAGATTTTTTGAATAATCTAAGCTTTAACTAAGCATCATTTTTAATTGTTATGCTTAGCGATTTTTTACCAAATGCAAAAGTCCAAGTGAAAATCTTTTATTCGAAATGATTGAAAATTATAGACAAATTTAGTTACAGAGTTATAAGGTGTTTAGTAGAAAAGAGAGTAACAAATTAGGTTGCCTGATAAGTTAACGCAGTGGCTCGGTGGAGGGGATTAGCAAATGCGTTTCTGAGTGGACAATGCACTTGTCACGTCAGTCACCTCAAAAACCATCGCCAACTCATCGACATTCAATATGGATCTAAATTAAACACTATTATCGAGCTTTATCTTTTTTAGGCACCAACACTGACTTGTTTCGCGGCGAGTTCAAAACCACCCAAATATATAATATTTAAGATTGATTTTGTAAATAACGTAAGCACTATTTTTAATTTTTTTTAATTAACAATTGCGTTTATGCGTTATTGCGTTATGTATAAGCTTATCTCTACAACAGTCACCTCAACTCTTTATTAGCATTATTAATTATTTGACATTACACGTTGAAACTCGACTTTTATTTCAATATTTAATGCTTCGTTAAAATTTTCATGTAAATATCGTTTAAAGTTATTTTAGGTACAAAAGAAAAGATCAACAAACTCTCTCATTTTATAGACCCAAAAGTTTGAAAACATTGCCGGCTGATGTTTTTATAACTTGAAACCGTTATACATTGTATTTAAACTTTTAATAACGCAAAAAACAATAAAAAAACACAAATTATCATGAAATTGGACTTCTTTAAAACTTTAGTATGGCTGCGTAAAGCTGCCACTTTAATTATTCAATTTAAATTAAAGCAGCGACGACAGCTAGTTCCTCTATATTTGTATAGAGGAACTAGCTGTCGCACGCGACTCCGTCCTCGCGGAGATAAGAAAAAGCTTACGTGTAATTCCAGACTATGTTCTGTTTGTGCTAATTTTCAGTAAGATATGTTGAACCGTAACCGTAACTATTTTAGGGATCTAGGAAAGTATTCTTTGTGTTCTTCCATACTATCCTCTACACCTATGCCAAATTTCATCGAGATCCGTTCAGTAGATTAGGCTACAAACTCTAATAAACGTCCATCCATCCATCCATCCATCTAAACTTTCGCCTTTATATATTTTTAAAATTAACATTAATATTTTGTGTTCAAATATCAATGTAATAAGTCAAAGGAACATTAATTCTCGTACATTTACTGACTCAAAGGTTCAAATCCAACATATTGTTTTTAATCATTCAACGGGCTTAGGAATTTGTTATCAAGTACGAAAAAAAACTCTATAACTTTGATTTACCTTTATATTTGAGGTGTTGCCTAAAGATAACGTCACCGTTAAATCGCTTACGCGCGTTTGTAATTCGACCGACGAATAGTAGTTTCGCAAGTTGCATATTTATCATTTAAGAAATAAACGTGTACAACAAACTTATATGACCCGGTGAGAGGGGCGCTGTCATGGAGTAAATACTGTTATAAAATATGTAAAACGTCCTTGGGCACATACACAAGGCAAGAGATGACGAGAGAACTACTGTACGAAAATCTTGTGCCATCTTGAACATCAACGTCTGTTGCAAGATTTGGCCAGCTCGCCCGTCCGGCGCAACCACACAGAAGACTGGCGTGAAGTGGAATTCATCGCTTCGTTAGATAAGTGTAATGCCAGTAGCCTAATTTTGGTCCTCAACATTTTCATATAAGGAAAAAACGGGAAGGGGAAATGGAATTGACAAAGGAGGAGAACCGTAGGAAGAGAAAGTTTTCTCTTTCTGTGCACCTTCACTTCCCTCTATTAAAAGTAGGCAACGCAAATGCAATAGGCATATGTACTAAGCTTACAAAATTAAGTAAATATAAAGCAGTATTTAAAAACTCATTATAACACTTTGAGATCCTAATTATTTGTCTGCAATTAAATAAAAATTAATAAAAGTACATTCTTTTTTCCCACCATTACGCGATCTCAAATACCAATCATAGTACGTGACGTCACATATCAATAACTCTATGGTAGTGTTGCGAAATTCAGGCCAGTATCCGATATAATTATTTTTAAATGCTTATAACACTTAAGTATGCATGTTTTTCATTATGACGAATACTTATGACATATGTTTGGAGCAAAATTTTCAAGCAATGTGACAAAATTGAGACGAGAAGCTAATTTAATTTGCATCTGGTCACACAGAAAAGCTGACAGTGGCGGAAGTCCAGTTTCGCCAAAACTATACTTTCCACGAGCAACAAGAATATTACCACGTTAAAAGTATCATCCATTCTTCATAACTTTTTGCTTCTTTACGATAAAAGTTTAATAAATGTAACTTGTATATAAAAACTTTCGAAATTGAAGATTAGTCAGTTGATGACATTCACTGGCCGCGAGGTTTGTTTTGGTTTCTCGATATCGCTTTGTGACGTCATATGACAGTTTGGAGCGTTTTAGAGGGAAATTAATAAGCAAATTTTAATTACGTGTTTTTCATTGAAATATTGAGTATTTTATTGAGTAATATTTTTAATGTTTCTACAAGGTTTATTTACAAATAAAAGCGATATCAAAAAATAATAAAAACGCCTGTTATGGATGTCCATGGGTAGTGGTCACTTTGCTATTTCGGCGAATTCTGATAGCCACTTGCACATTTGCCACCTTATAGTATAAAACATTTTACATTGAACAGAGGGCGCTACTGAGTAATTGTAATGTAGAGTCACTTATCGGCACAGATGTTTGTTGGACTGTAAGTTACGATTATTATATCTATATTAACTAATGGGCGGTATGACTTCCCGGTGACAATAACAACAAATCAATACCGAGACATACTGTGTCGTTCTTGAGTGAGTCTTTTTGTTTGGAGTTTTGGTTGTGGCGCAACGTCGGGCGCACTGAACCGTCCAGATTTAAGGCCGTCGACCATACTTGAATAAACTCTATCAGCTCATTAAAATAATATCGTATTCTATTTATTACTGTTTATGAATTACATTTTTTTGTTTTTAAACTTGCTTTTACTAAAAGTGTGAACATGTTTTATTTATATTACTATTTTATTTATACGATTTGAACCAACAATGAAGGATTTAAGATTCCTAACCACGAATTAATATCGTAAAGCGGATTTTAAGATTTGTTGACTCCCCCTACCAGTGCTATATAATAACATAAGATTTCACAATTTTTGTCCTTATTACGCCCTGTTTACAAAAAATTATTCTAAATTATGTATATCGTTATTTAAAAAAATTAAATACATACGTCATTTAAATGTTTGTTTTTTGATTAGTTAAGTCACGTCAATTCACATACATTCACATTCACATAAAATGAAAAAAGAGCTAAATTCGCTATTCGTAAAAAATGTAGGTACTTAATGTCAACATAATTCTTTGTAATTTTATCAATTTTATGTAATGTATTGAAGAAAATTAAGACAAGAAACGTTATATGTTAGCTTAATCATGAAAGAGCGAAATCGAAAATTAGTCGATCAATTTGTGCAGGCGCTTTAGTGAAAATATTTAGTATTGTACTAACGTCTACAACAAAAGAATAACTTAACATTTTTAGATTCCTTGAGAATACAAACATTTTATGAAAATATAAAATTATTAAACCGCTTTATGAATAAAAATTTCCTCCACAATTGAGCAAAAATATCGAAAACCAATAACATAACAACAATAGACACCAGAGGGCGCTGTAACTAATTTCCTTGTTGTGTAAATAAAACTTAAAATTCGAATATTTGCAGCGTTTAATTTTAGCAACATATTACGTGTGTTTCAGTGGAGCGCAGACGTGCTCCTCTCATCTGAACGCTTGTGCCGAATACTTGTCGAAGGTGAGTCGAAATATTAACTGTTTATCTAGTTAACTAAATCATTTCACATGTATAAAACATGAAGCTGAAGCGCCATTACTGATCAGTTTTAATTAAGTTCAGCTGAAATGTCTTGAACTATTTTGATTGTCAAAATTAGTCTTAACATTTTCCTTGCGTAATATTAGCTGCTCATTTTCAATACCGGCTAATTTCAAAGCGAATTATTTCAGGCCTCTGATTTTTTATGATGAAACATTATATGATGAATTAATTTAAAATTGTAATGCGTCAAATATTGGAGAAGACAGCGTGGAGCGCATGCTTGTACGACGAGATATATCAAAATGCATACTACCTTAAAGTTTATTTTTGACAATTGATACGTTTTTTCCCTTAATTTGGAATCCATGGGGAAAATCAGCTTTGAAAATTTGTTCAAAAATTTTTTTATATTTATCTGTAGTGTTTATACATGTGTATAGTGTTACGCACACAGATTTATTATTATACAGCCGTAAGCAAAAATAAATAATATATTATTAAAAAAATGAATTTAATTTTTATTTATATGTTAGTACTAAAATAAAAATAACAATAAAACTATTTTTTTATTATTTTATTATTTATATTACAATTTATTTCAGTGAGAGCGTCTTTATCTTCCGAATAATTCTTAACTTTTCTTCGTAACCGACCCTATTTTTGCTCACGGCTGCGTAATAATAAATCTGTGTGCGTAACATAGAGTAAATAAGTACAAAAAAAATAAATGGACAAATTTTCAAAGCTGTATTTCCATATTTATCCATTTGTATGGTTTTCAACCTATGTGTTATGATCCACAGGGTGCAGAAAAACTTTTTTAAGGGTGGTTGTGTAATCCTAATTTTATTTCGTAGTTCGGCCCCTTGGTGAGGAAATCGAAATATAATACAAAAACAAAAGTATGACCCTTTATTTTGCGACTTCGTCGCACAAAAAGGTTACAAAATTCTGTTTAAATATTAAACCAATGAACCTAAAGTTATTTGAAAAGGCATTTAAAGTTATACTTCAGAAGTTTGAAGTCATCTAAAACTTATTCTGCATTTCTTTGACTTCAATCGAATGTTGAGTTGAGCATGGATATAACGGCAATGCTACAAAACATTGCCGTCCACAGGGACTTGTAAGCATATCAGAAAAATCATATAAAATGTGAAAAAAAATCTAAAAAAGCACATACTAGAACTCAAATGTATTTTGTATTTATTGCTTCTTGCGAGTACTTTTGTATACTTATATGTATAAATGTATTAATTTGTTTTTAAGTGCGTCGCTGTTCCGAATGTATGTTTCAACATTTAATTATCCCGTGGCACAGCGGATTAGCCTTCCCTTCGGGTCCTCTGCCCTAAACCTAAGAATGACATACCCTGTATGTACTTCTCAGTTTATCAAAACCTACTATTAGATCAACACCTATTCCATAGTTGGGTTCATACCCCGGAGCCACCTCTCAAATCCGGAATCCTGGACCCTACAGAAGTGACTAAGTTCTATTCGCCTATTAATGTTGTGTAGTATTTTAAAGTCATTGGCTACAATTTTTAAAGAGAATTTTAACAAAAATCTTGACATAAGTTTCACCTAAAACCATGTAATTTTTCTTGAGCAAGGTCTAATATTGAATCCAAAGCCGCGATTTCCTTGAAATACTTAATCGAATCAAAACAATCGAAAGAGTGGTAAATAGTATCGTCGAACTATATTTAGCAAATGGGGCGATTCCAGTGGACTAAATGTCAGGAGTTACGTTCTCGTAGCCGGTAATAGTTCAAGCATCCAATTTAGATACCCAATTAAAAGTATCATCATGTGTTATCATTCTTGCTTATCACAATATGGATAAAATATGTATTAACACTGTCGCACAAGTAATGTTGAAACCGCATTGATCGAAAAATGTGCAGCACACTAGCAGTTTTATAAAGTTACAATAAAGTATACGCATAAAGCAAATTAATACGTGGTACTAGCGTTATACTTACAGTATAAAATAAAGCTTTACCGTAACTATCTATACAACTAATAAAATTGGAGTGACTGTATGTAATATCGAAAAAAAATCCATATTACGCGAACATGAAGAATATGCGTTACTTATAATGTTAGTTTAAAATTTTTGTCTGTTTGTCCATAAGGCCGAGCTTATTACGGGTAATCTCCGTAAGGACTGGACTGATTTAGATACAGATAGGTTACCTTTTTTACATATGTGTTGACAAAATCGCGGGCGACCGCGTGCAGTGACTTTTCGCTGTAATCTTTACAGATGTATTTAATTAACTACTTAAAAAGTTACCGAATATTATAAGTCGAATTAGACAAGATATAGTTTGAAAAGAACATTACAGGTTCAAAAGTAGAGGTGAATATGTATGCATTGCAATACAGTCAATGTACCTAACGACAGAAAGTTTAAATTCACATCAAGACATTTTATTTTATTTTTCGGACGTGCACCTTCTCCGACGTCCTCAGAATTAACCAAAGTATCATTAAAATCTGTCAGGTTGTATAATGACCTAAGTAATCAAACCACTTTAACTCGTTAACATGAGAAGTATTGATTTACAGAGCATGTATTTTTGGTAAAACATAACTCTCAGTTCCATGCATTTTCACATACTTACCAAACAATTCCATGTAATTAACATCTATTCCAATCTCCTTCCACGAACCAGTGCTAACTCTTTGCGGGTCTACGGTTTCCAAATTTAATAAATTGTTAGAAACGTAATTGTCTTATCATGTCTAAGTACGAAAACCGAGAGTTTCATAATTTTGAACACAATCAATGACTAATGCAGATGTAAGTTTTCGAAAGCTGAAATTCGCTGAAGAATGAGAAACCGTGTTGCATATTACATTTTAATTTGCGGTACGTATCTTGTATACCCGATATAAACAATGTCATTCATACAATCAATGTTGCAATCATTCGGGGTAATGGAATTCGTTCACGTGCACATTTTGCGCAACGTTGCAGACGCGCGTGTGGTCCCGCGGATTGTACCGCTAAGGCCCGATATATCAATAACTTAATTTCATTACATCTTTTTGTTAAAATACAAACAGTCAAGTTGCTTTTTAAATGTAATTTTTATCTTAATTTTCAGATATGTCTTACGTTTACGAAGATATTGATCTAGCTTTCGCAGAGAAATGTGGAGATATGATGCTTTATTCAACTCAGGTTGGATTCCTCAAGAATCTTACCGAAGAACTTATCGCATTAGCCAACGAAGACAATTGGTTGGAATCATTCGAAACTATCAACAATGACAAAAAAGTTGAGGCTGTCATGGAGAACAAAAAGGTTAGCATGTGCGAATCGTTGCCTTGCCGGAAGCATATTATTTGTGTGACGACGTCAAGTTGTCAGCAGAGTAATAAAGTAGAGTTTTTAAATAATCATCAGATCACTATACATCCTCACTGAGGGCCTCGGAGTCTATCATAAGTTAGTGGGGGACTAGGCCTTAGTCTACCAAGCTGGCACAGTGCGGCTTGACTCCACACACGTGTTTAAATTTCTTCGCATATATGTGCAGGTTGCATCACGATGCATTCCTCCACCGTAAGAATGAAACCGTACATATGAAATTAGAATTTTGAAGTATACTTTGGTACAAGGCAGGATTCGAACCTAGGACCTGAAGATTACAAGTCAAGTATTTAACCCCTGAGTCCCCTGAGTCTAAATTTTTATGTTATTTTAAAAAATATTAAATTTGATGTTATTTGGCTGTTTATCCATTATATCGTAAGTTACGGAAAATCACATTGTCTTATTTTTATACACTGATGTGGCCCAAGAATTTAAATACTGTCTTACTTATCATTCAAACAATTTTTTGCAGTTAATGGCCGCTCTAAAAGAAGTATTCTCTCGAATTCAACCTATCTACCGCGACAAGGATGCTAAGATTGCCGAGGAGAAGCGCAAAGCCGCGGCTGAAGCTTTGAGAGATGGGGATCTTGAGAAGAGTTTAGGTCTCGCAAGTCAGGCCGTACTCCGATCACCTATGACAGGTAATGTAAACACAGTATTGTTTATATTACTATCAATAAATTCTTTTGTGATTTTCTTGTGTAAAGAATATCAAATACTCTATCCTACGCCAATCTAATATCCAATAAAATATCTGTATGTAATGGAGAGAAAACATGAACATTACCACATTCAAAATGAGATAAATACGAAGACAAGCGGAAAGTCACGATGCTTACATACTGCGTTTTTTTATTTTATTGGATCTTTTAATTTATTACAGATGTGGACGAATCCATAGACGGAGGCGTCAGTCTCGCCCTAGGCTTATGGCTGCGCTCCGAAATCCTAATACGTTGTAATCGATACGAAGCAGCTCTTGAAGATTTAAAGACGGCCTTAAAAAAACGAATACCGGCTCGAATGCGAGGCCAATATTATTGGAGGTTAGCAAATTGTTACAAAGGTACGAGTAACATTCGATTACACGTTAATATTAAAAGTCTCGCTGTAATTTAAAGTTAAAATCACATTTCTATTTTTATTTTTAAGGCGTCGGCGAAGTAACAAGAGCCAAAGTATCGTATGAAATAGCGAACAGATTGTTAGCAAACGATGAAAAAGCTAAAATTCAATTGCAACAAGACATGGAATCTCTCGACTATTCCCAGGCACCGAAACATTCTGAAAGCCGAAAAGGTAACTCCGTATTATACTTTTTTGAAACAAAATTAAATTGAATGTTATCGTCTGCTAATTCTATAGGTGGTCTATTGTACAGGTACAGTGCTCTCCGGTGGCGCTCACCATGCCATGCCGGCGCTCTCGAAGTTGATAGACATAACAGAGGACGGTACGAAGGTACTAACACATTGATTAAAGTTTAAACGCATTTTAAAAACAATACACATATATGGAAGACTAATTTATACACAATACGAAGTTAAAGTAGTTAATTTATTGTTTTAACTTTATATCCAAAATTTCGTTAAAATAGTTTCCTAATTTTGTGATTTTTTTCAATTCATGTGATTTGTTTTAGGGCCGATATGCTGTCGCTAGTATGCCAGTTAAAACTGGTAACGTACTTCTGATTGACAAACCTTACGCAGCGTTCCTTTTCCACAAATATTACGGTACACATTGTCAACATTGTTTGCGAAGGTAAATAATTTTATCACTTTAAATGATAAGTAATTTTCTATTGGAACTAATAAGTAATACAGGTAGCCTTACGAGGTACCGCCGCTTGTTTTATGCAGACTCCTAATTGATTCTTTATTTACCAAAGTGTTATTATATTATATCATATTTTCGTTTAGGTTGGAAGACTGCATTGATGCAGCTCCCGTATGGTGTCCAAAATGTTCAGGAGTAGCATTCTGTAGCGTTCAATGTAGGGACGTCGCTATCTCCACATATCATCTATACGAATGTCCCTACATGGGATTATTTATAGGTAAGATTACAAATATAAATGAAATACTATAGTTCCCGTCTCTTACAGTGGCAGCGTATGTTACACCCACACTTTCTACCCACAATCGAGAAGTTTTTAAGATTAATATTATATAATTTCAGGATCAGGAATGTCGGTACTGAGTCATATAGCATTAAGGATGGTCACTCAAGTCGGTCTCGAAACAAGTCTTGCCATTTACTCAAAATATTTGTCCTCTGAAGAAGTTGAAAATAACGTTAAAACGAATCCCAGAAAATCTAAAACAAGGGACCGAAGAGAAAGATTGACACGTTCTAGAATGGGCCTCGGCATATTGTCCGGTGAAGACGTAACAAAGAAGGAGGAAAATAGTTTAGAAGATAAACAAAATGAATTATTGAAGAGAGCCGATGAAATATACAGACTTTGTACTCACTCGGAACAAAGAAACGGAGAGGATTATTTAAAAAGGATCGTGATAGCCATGTTTCTGACAGAGTGTTTAAAAAGAAGTGGCTTCTTCAAATGTAACAAAAATGGACTGCAAGAAGAAAGTAAGTAACAATTCAATAATTTGCTATAAAAATAATCATAGTTAGTCTTTAATTAAAATACTTTTTACTTTATTTTCTAGACGAGTTAACCATCTGCAAGCTGATAATAAAGAACCTTCAGCTGCTTCAGTTCAACGCACATGAGATCTACGAGACATTGCGAGGCGCGCACATGTTTACTGGCTCAAAGCCCGTGTACATTGCAGTCGGCATTTACTCCACCGGCTCTCTGTTTAACCATGAGTGCAGTCCGGCGGTGGCAAGGTATTGCGCCATATACATGACACATGTTGAGTCACAATTTATATCAGAAGTACTAATAGGGATGCGTATCATTTACCGATGCTATTTCGATTCGAACATAGTTACGACGAAATTTTTCCAATGTTAGAGTTTTAGATAATTCAGAATAATTAACAGTATCATAAACTAGGTATGTTAAAAAAACAGCACGGAATAACGTAAAGATTACTTTAAAACTAAAATTAATTTCTTTTATTTGAAATATTCGAAGGTATCAAACGAAATGATAACATTCGCGAAGGAAATATCATCACTTCACTCGAGAAACTTTGGTCTTACAAACGTGTCTCAAAGTTAAACGTAATATCCGGTTTTCAGACAAGATCTTTCAAATTCCAGACCAAAAGTTTTCAACTTTAGAGTACCTCAAAGAGAAAATGTATTAAAACCAACTACGAGTATATCTCTACAATATTCACAGAGTCGAGATTTATAATAAGAGCTACAGCACTGAATATTCCACAATCCGGCGTGGCTCAAATACCATGATTCAATCATTCTCACCATTTCTTTGATTTAATCACCGTAAAGAAATTTGTAATGTTTTAACTTATGTAATTATAATCAGAACCCACGTAGTATTAAACAAAATCAAATGAACTCGGGATTTAAAAAATTACAATTTCCCTTTTGATTTTTATCAATTCTTTTGGTTTTTTAAGCAGACCCAGATTCTGTAACAAAAACAAACGTTACATAATTTAATTTTATTAATAATTATTAAGTTAATTAAAGTGGATGATTTCATTTTTTCAGATATTTCGAAGGTTCGAAAATTATTCTGCGAGCTATACGACCTCTTGAACCTGGAGAAATGGTGTCTGAGAATTACGGGCCAAATGTATTGGTGCGCAACTTTGCTGAGCGGCAGAAGTCCCTCGCCGGCAGATACTGGTTCAAATGTGACTGCCTCGCTTGTAAAGAGGATTGGCCGCTACTCAAACAGATGAAATTTAATGATCCGATCTTACGGTACTTACTATATTATTTCATAGACCTATTTCAAGTTACTTTAGCGAAAACTATTAATATCTTACCATGCTAAAATTTAAATCAAACATCATTGAAACATTCGCTAAAGGAAACGCTTTGTATATGTCTCGAGGGAATATTACGCATATGCACATCAAATCAGGACCAAAACATTCCATTTTAGACTTTCGTTTATTTTAAAGACTGTTACTTTTTCCAGATGTCCGAACATATCGTGTTCCTGGAAATATAGACCAAATCCAGAAATGGCACAACAAAAATGTCCAAAGTGCTCTGTCCCTGTAGAAAAGGGCTTAACCAAAGTGTATATGGAAACAGTTAAAAGATGTCTAGCCGGATACGAGGTAAAAAGTTACTCGAATGTACATTATATAACAAGTTTTATTTAATTGTACACAAACATACTGCACTCACAATAACTGTATATAACTATTATTTATAATAAATAAGGGAAATATTTAATTACATTAAAGCTGAATATTAAAAATTTCTTTAAGTACTTGACATAATTGATACAAATGTATATACCAGTATAAAAATATACGAGGAATATCATTAGTATTATAAGAAAATCACAAAATGTTAAAGGACATTTTGAATTTGACGGTTTAGAGAGTAACCGCTTAACTCGGAATATACACCGCTTTAATGGGTATTCTCTTTGAGTGGCCGATAAGTATTCAGGCAACACTGCTACACTGCCCTGGCTGGGGCGACCGGAGCAGGGGCCGGTGCGCCTCCAACTCTGAATAATTAACGAGGACTGCACCTGTTTGATTAGTTTCGACTACAATCTAATCACCTCTGATATTTGAAAAACTTGTGGTTAGCAACCATAAATTGTAATGACGAATTAAATTGATTATTTTTTCGATTTTCCTACACCTTTTTAGTTTTGGATTGTAAACCATTAGAGATTATAAGAATCACTTCCAGAGAAGTTTACTTTTATTATAATAACAAAATTTAAAACGTGACACTGGATATTGATGACCTTACGAGATATAAACAATGTTCTCTTTTAAAACCCCGAATTAATTCTCTTAACAGGAAGCCTCTCATTTGTCTATTAGCATTACGCACAAAGAAGTAATTGGGTGCGGAAACAAATAACCGTGTACAGCCTAAATGTTATTGATTATATGTACCAATTTGCTCTTGTTTGACCAATTTGCCTCGATCATTTAGTTACATGTTTATTAGGAATTACAAATAATCAGTTTGCAGCCACTGTGAACATTAAGATCTCTCCATTAATACTCCAATAAGACGCCGGGTCGCAGCTAATGGCATAATTGCAGTCGCTCACCGGAACCATAATCCCTCTCCCATCTGACTTGATGCTATTATTAGATTACGTGGAAGCAATTCAATCTATATTTCACACGCCAATGATCTTGCACCAAACAGTTGTTAACTAACCAAGAAGCACATCCCACTTAGGCAGGCCGTTAACATATCATCAAATTAAGAAAGTAGTAATTTGCTATTACAGCTTCTCACATGCGTTAATACGAATGAATATTGTTCTGTTCTGACGAATTGTTCTGCTGTGTTTATTCGCCTATTTTTTATTGCAAAATTAAATAAAATACATATTATATCTTTCGGATCTTGTGAGTACCTCGTAAAATAATTAATTAAGTTGTAACTTGCAGGAAGGCGCTAATTTAATGGATGAAGAGCGAGCCGAGGAGGCGGCGTCCGTGCTGTGCAGTGCGGTGGACGCGTACCACGGAGTGGGCCGATTGCCGCACCGCGAGACCTTCCTGGCGCAGGAGTCTTTGCGTGCCTGCTTCGCCGCCGCCGGCAACACGCACCGCGTCAAACACAGCTCACAGCACGATGATAAATAATAACGTGTTGATTTAATTTTATTTTTCATTTTAAAATGTTACGTTTTATATTCTTTTTGATAAAATAAATTATGATACGGGAAAAGCATTTCATTTTAAGACCATTAAAAAAAATTACAAAAATCTTATCTCTATCTATCTAATCTCTATTTTTTAGAAATAGTTTTCTGCCGTATTGTAAATAAAACAGTTAAGTGGAATCTATAAATTTACTTAGTAAAATATCAATTTTGAAAATGTAATTATCCAATAAATTTTAAAACAGACGATGCAACCGCTTTTCATCAAAAAGCACTATACGTGCTATACGTGCAATTCCATAATAGCAATAAAACACCATGTGTTAAACAACAACACAAGAAGGCACGTGTAAAGGTACCTAGGGGTTGCCGAAGAACTCCTTGCAGGCGCAGGGCTGAGCTTCGCCGTCGCCCTCGCCGTCGCCGTCGCTGGAGGCGGTTTGCCGCAGCGCCTTTACCTGCCCCTGCAACCCCAGTATACGCAACTGCGCTTGCTCGAAGTTCTCGTTCAAGCGTTTGATCTGGCACTGCATGCGGCATTGAACCTGAAATGTGAATTATTCATAAACACTCATTATCTAAACAAAAATAAACTAACCCGTAACAGTGACACTAAGCTTTTCTGCTGCTCCTGGTGAAGATAAGTAACCAAACAAAACAAAGTAAGCATTCATATAAGTAACCGCCTCCATACGATATCATGATAATAATAGAGTGGCTGCATATTGTGATATCAAATCGATGTGCACTTTAAAATTAGAGTCTTTACCTCTTCGCGTTCCTTCTCAGCGTTCTTAACATTAGCTCTGGAGGCAGCGAGCTGTCTCTCCAGCTCTGCCACAGTAGTCTGCATACACCTGTTTCATATTACGATATTTGTTTAACGCAACCTTTTATAAAAGTATTGTAACGTTAAATTTTTTAGAAGGTGTCAAAATAAAATTAGTCAAACTTTGGATAGTAGCAGAAAATTTGGAACCCAAGAACGCGGAAACTTATTACCGCAAAGTTAACATAAATCTGGTCCATGCGCCACAATTGTAAGTTATTATTAGTTTGTTACGAGCTTACTTTCGCACGGTCTCCGTGCGTTCGTTAGCGCGCTGTAACGCTCGCGCAGCCTCGTCCCGGTAACGGTCCAGCTCGCCACCAAACTGCGCACACTCGTGCATCTTCTCGTGCAGCCGCTTCTCATGTGCCAGCACCGCCTCCTCCATACGGATTACGTTAGCCCTACAACGAGGAGGATTATGTATCTTCCGACAAATTATCACTTGATTGCCATATTGGCCTTCTATGCGCTGGAGAAAATCTTGTTTAATCAATTCAATAATTAACAGTAACTATTTGCTTAATTAAATGACATCGGATAGAACATACTTTAGTCTTTCAATTTCACTCTTGAGACCCGTGTTAGTTTCGGTTAGTTGGGAAATTCGCTGTTGCAGGAGAGCTATTTGTTTTTCATCGGTGCTCTTGTCCGGCGTTTTCTCCGGCGGTTTCATGGTGTTGTGCAAAAGCACATGCACCTGAAAAATGATAATTGTAAATGTCATACCTCACAATTTCACATTTGTTCGGACAAATCTATGTCACGTTAATATAGTGAAGATGTAATGAAATGCACCTTTTCTCTAGCGCAATTTAATTCCCTAGCAAGTTGCTCGGCGTTGTGCTCAGCGATGGCCTGCGACTGCTGCGCGTCCTTCAACCTCATCTGAGTCGCCTTCAACAAGTCGGGGATCGGGGTCAACTCCTGCAGCTTCTCTTGGAATTTCAGCTGTCATTAAAGGCAAAGGAAAAATATTAAAACAAAACTTATTTTTACTTTCGGCTGCGGCCACGCTTAATTAAACCAATCAAATTACTTTTGTTTAAAAAAATGTACTCACTTTATTAGCACATATTATTGCATACCAAAATGTTACAGATAAAACTTACCTTAACCTTCTGGATCTCGAGGTTAATTTGTTCACTTATTCTCGTATTGTCCATATCCATCATATCCATTTGTCGTTTCTGTTCCTCCACTAGTTGTTGTGCTTGCAGATACTGAAAATTATATAATTAAGTTTATGAACACTCACTGCTGGAGTACTTAAAAATCTAAGTAATTAATACCAACTTTAACTCTGTAGTCTTGGAGCTGATCGTTTTGCTCCTTCATGAGCACTCTCAGCTCGTCGATCTCCTCCCTGGCCTCTCGGTAGCACTGTTTCAGCATCCTGACGCTCACTTCCTGCTCGAGGGCCTCCTCCCGCGTGCCTAGCAGCATATTGGTGTGCGTCGTCAGCCCCTCGAACTTCATCTCCAACTCCCGCAGCTTGTTTCCCACCTCGCGATGTTGGCACCGCTCCTTTTCCAACTCTTCCTTTTTCTTGAGGAGTTCCACTCGCAGCATCGCACACTTAAATATAAACAGACACAATTAAAAATAATATTCTGTCCAAGTCGTAACGCTTACTGTTAACGTGACCTCTTTACTTGGTTGCAACATTTTTAATAAACACACTAAACCTCTGCAACTTTAGTCTTAAAGCTTTCTTGCATCTGCGCCAACTGAATGGTCAGCCTCTGTACTTCCTTTTCAGCAGGAGTCTGTAACAAAACGATGAAATTATGAATATCATTAGTTAGTATTAGTGAGTATTGCACAATTTAAAAATTGCTACATAATCTTACCGGCGGAGCATTAGGATTGCAAGGCGCCGGACAAGGCGGACAAACCCCGCACTGAAACCAAATCAACTTTATTATAGCAAACTATCATACATTTACGATCGTATGAATGTAATTTCGCCTCCGATGTACAACCTCTTTAAGCTAAAACCTCCAAATACGTAAACCGCAAATCCATTAAGTTAATGTGAATAGAGCGTGTCACCGGCAGAGACTACATGCCTAAGACAGTCTACTCTACACATCGCAACTCATCCAATTACCTTCACAACACGTCCCTACGCTGAAAGCAAATTCGTACAAAGTCTGCCTTTTTGTGACGATTTAAGTAAAATAATTATTGTTATCCGAAATGAAATATGTTCAGTTGTACTGAATATTAATATACTTAAATATATTAAGAGTTTCTTTCATTTTTATATATTTTATTTTGTTTATATCTATTACATGTAAAGAGTACTTTGTCGTCCATACATAAGGGCAGACACGCGTGTGATGGGCCCATTGTGTTTGCAATACCGTACAATTCTGCCTTTGTCATTAAGTAGGTTGTAGGTAATATCTCTGTACAATCAATAATTAATTTCTTTTTTAATCTAAATATAGAAATAAAAGATAGGAGGAAGGGAAGAAATGATAAGCTTGTATTAAGTTGTTAAGTTACCGCTAAGTCTAAGATATGTTAATGTCTACCAAATATAACTATATATTTTACTTCTAAGGATATTTGACACCTTTTGTTAGGCACGTTATCAATATGTGTGCGTACTCACGGCTTTTGTCATTGGAGGTACCGGAGGTCCTCCACCCTGGAATAAAATTGTCAATTAATACGAAATTATGTAGTATTAACGAATCATCTCACGCAGCAAAATAGAATTTAATAGGTTGTTACTGTCTTAAAGACAATCGAATAGTTTAAAAGCGTTCAACAATTTAAAAATAGCGCCTAAATTATGTTTTAAAAATCGGTACTCAAGCAACATTTATGTTTCGCTGGGAAGGCTAACTTATATTTTACTTGTTTTTATTAAATATAAATGCGCGCGAATTGCTGTGACGTTTCGTTTCCTTGCGTTAGATGTTAAAACTTTTATTTATTTTAAATGAGTTGTATTATATGAGTTGTATATATTATTTGAGTAGTATGTTAGCTGACCGCTTTCTGCTGAAAGCAGGTGTTGGGTACGGTGGCACTGCCGCCGCGGCACGCGCTTTCCCCTTCCTTCTTTGAAGCCATTTCTGCTCGGATGTGACGAACTTCTAATTCCAAATCGCCCAGCTGCTTCTCCTTTAACAAAAATCATTCAATTTCTGACTAGCTACGAGTGCTAGGAGATACATATTTCAATGTGTCTTCTATTACATTGTCAAATAGTTATTTAAGCATATATTTTGTAAAATATACAAAAGGATAGTTAACAGAATTATCATTGTTAATAATAACAAATACATAAGTATATAAGCAACATAACTTTTGAATACGCACAAAGTTAACACTGGAACTTTTATAATTATCGAGTTTATCGATGAGCTCTTGTGGACTTTTGTCATTAAAATTTTCTTCAATCTGAAACAAGAATTACGTTATTCAAACACCAAATAAGCACATGGCTCTTAGTAAAAAATATTAAACTAAGCGACAACATGAATTTCAACAAATTTTAATCTAGTAATTTGTAGCAAGACCTACATACCTGATTTGATTTTTGCTGGCATGAAACGTCTTGGTTTATCGGAGTTGCATCGCCCTAAACAAGTTATCAAAGTTTTATTGTTCAATCATACGAAATAAATATCGCAGAATTTTACCATCTAGAAAATTAAGTTTTTGGACTGTTTGGAACGATTTATGCTGCCGGTTTCGTAATTTAACGACACTACAGATCACCAGGTTCCATCCACACCATCTGGATGGCTGGTGTTTCTCAACAGTGCGGTTCTCCCTAAATTTCCATTCAAGGACAGCCGCGTTGTGGAATGGTCTCTCCTCAGTGTTATTTCCAAACTAGTACGACTTAAGGTCCTACACGAAACGAGCCTATCTCGTTCTCAAAGGCCGGTAACGCATCTGTAGTGCCCCTATATGTTGCAGATCCATTGGTGTCGTTGATTTCCTCGGTGTTCTCACCGCTCGTTTGCCCCCATCTTTTAAAAAAACTTGATGGCAATTGGACCATACACCCAGACGATACCACCACTATAAAAAGAAATAGTTGTTATGTATTTTATAAGGCATTTTCAAATCTTACAAACCCTACTTATAGTTTTCTAACAATACCTTATTGTGGAAAAACTTTTACATTAAAATATTTTTTTTCTAAAGCAACCAGATTTGAAATAAAATATCTGTAATCGATCTCACTACCTCAGGGTTATTCTTATCGAGTTTTTCACTGAGGATTGAATTCTCAATGTTCAACAATTTTAATTCCCCCTGCAACCTCTTGATCTGAGCGCGACACGTCTCCAAGTTTTGATCCTTTGTCATCAGCTCCTTATACAAAATATATCTGAAAATACAAACTTACCGTGCTGTAAGCATGTTGAATTCTTTAGTTATCACATCAATTATATTTTTGAAAACAAAAGTGCTGTTTCATGGTACTGGATTTTAGGCAGTAAGCAGAAGTCACGATGACATATATCAAACGAAACAATTTTTTTCTATTATAAATATCATCAAAAAGATCGTACACTTTTAGAAAAGAGTACAAGCGCCTTTCTAAGAATATAAGCAAAGAAATCTGTTTGGTAATAAGAAATTCATTCACACACCAATAATTCTCGTCAATGCTGATACTTGATATTTCTTCTCGTTCAATCTATTTTTTTATGAATACAACGTCGCATAATTTAATTAACAACAACTCAAGAGACTTTGCTAGTCTGAGGGGTGCATAGTTTAAGTAATTTTATATAAAGTCATCGAGTAACTTAGTTCTCAAATCTACATCTATCAATCAACTGCATAAATATATGTATGCATTTAAATTTTATGAACTTGTATAGGCATTCGGTTTTAAAATACATATTCTTGTTTTCGTCATTATCATGCAGTCGTTGTTGGAACCAAATGAATGGAAGTGCAAGAATATTTTTGAGAAGTATCTGAATCTTTTGTAATGTATACATATTCATGCAGCTGACTATACAGAAGTTGACTGATTTCGTGGCAGCTGTTAACTTCGCTTGAGTCGCTGCGTAGAAAAAAATTTTAGGTGTAGTGGAAAGCGGGATGCGGGGGAAGCACGTCGTAGCATGTGGATGACCTTGGGCCGCTAAAATATTAGAAAAAACTATATCTATGTTGAATGCTAAATGTGCCAAGTAATATAAATGTGCGTAGTACTTTTCTCTCTGATTTCTTAATCACACAATATATTTATAAACCCAAATTTCACGATAAGATTAGAATACGTTACACTGCATGGTAATAATCGTACCCAATCCAATTTTTTTTTTTTAAATTATTACCTGCTTTTTTAAAAGGATGCGGTACCTAAAGAAAAGTTGCTATCTCGCGAAAAATAATGACTTCACATTGACCAACACGAAAAAATGAAATAATTAAAAAAAACTATTAAAAAAATATAAATTAACTTCAGCAAACCTCTTGACTTCTAAATCAGCATTATCGGCGACTAGCTTTTCCTGCATGTCGTAGCTCTCGGTCAGTTTCCTTGTAAGGTCAATCTCCTTAAAAAATAAATAGAAACAAATCATCAGTGTTGTATTTTGCTATTTTTTTTATTAAGAACGATTAATTACAAGAGACGTGGGTGTTACAGTATTGACGTACAGATTTGCTTCGGGTGATAGTCCCCCCCGGCAGCGGTAGTCCTGGCATATTTGTGTGTCTGCCTGGCCCCAGCGTACCACCCGGATGGTACATTGTAAACTCTGGAAACATCGGCTCTGCAACAAACATCTCGTATTAATAACCTAAAATGTAACCGAGAAAGTTATTTCAAGCAGCTAGAGTGTATAATATTATTGAACCATTTATGACGCCTGACAATTTGACACGAGACGTTATGCAGACACACTACAACATTTGAGTCTTATAATACAAGGGTAAGAAAACCATTATAGTAAGATCCATTATTCCTCAATTTCTATAATTCAATAAATATTGAGCAAGCATTTTCTTCTTCCTTTTCGTCGTTGGAAATCCAACTGGTCGTAGTCGTCACGTATCAGTGAGGCGCTTCACAAACCTCGGCCACTCCTCCCTGAACGCCAAATTTTACCTAACTCAGAATGGTTTGCAAAATGTGCAAAATTATATTACTGAAATTACAAATTCAATGATGATCGCTACTCATCAGAATTGCACGAATAATGTTTACAGTGAACGCGGCTTTGAACAGAACAATCGCGAATTCCTCGAATATTACCGACAATAATCATAATCAAATAAAGTTCAATGTTGCTAAATTCGTTTGCGGCTTCCGGGAATAATTATTACTGATATATTTTCAGTAGCAAGCGTCGATAGTGAATACTAAAATATTAAATACCATCAGTTACACTGGCAGTAGTTTTGACCTTTGTGATTGGCGCTAATGTGAAAACCATCATGTCATGTCAATTTACTTTAAAGAGGAAAAAAAATTCTTTAATCGTTTACAAAAGCAATCGACTAGCTGCGTATACACGACCCGGATAACAGAAAATCTAAAAAGGCGACCCTGAAAAGGGACACAAAAAACAATTTGCAAATAGATGGACGGCGATTAAGCGAAGATTTGAAAGAGATAAGTTTGTACAATCGTATTGAAATGACTGAAAATATCCGAGTTTATACATTTGTCCGATACATTTTCGGGAGATCCACTATGCTACATAGTTTGTATAATAAAATTTTACTGTATGATAAAAATTAAAAAACAAACAGACAGATGTACAATTGTATGTAATGTACAATCCATACTAATATTATAAATGTGAATGTAAGTTAGTTTGTTACGCTTTTACGCGAAAACTACTCAACCGACCATCATGAAACCTTGTGCACATATTCTTGGAGGTATTAGAAGATAGGATACTTTTTTTTTTAAATTACGAAAGATTAAAAAATTGTTTGTCAAAAAATCTCAAAATCTAGCTTCTTCAACGCCATCGAGCGGTTACGGTGCCCGAGGGATACGTAGTTTTTTGTTATTTACTGGATAATTTCGCAATGGTTCAACATATCTTACTGAAATTTAGCACAGATATAGAATAAAGTCTAAAATGACATGTAGGATACTTTTCATCTGCGAAAAATGTTTTGTTGTTGGAGTCGCGGGCAACAGCTATATAAAAATATATAAAATGCATATATAAAAATGCACGCCCCACTCCACTAGCAAATGCTTCTGTTTTAATCTATATAATTAAAATTTTACATGAAATCTAATGATTTCATGTAAAATAATCATAAATATTGATATGTATATGTTGGCTTGTGTCACATAAATAAAAACTTATTTATCTACGTAGAGCATTCACCGTATAAATTAGTCGGTAATTCTTTGTGTTTAAAAGGATCTCCTTTGAATTTTTTGAATTGCTCGACTTCAGCACCCACGAGCTTCTGAATCGTTTTTGTGAGTCGGTCGAAGCGCTCCATCTCGCGGAGCAGAAGTTCATTACGCTCGCCGAGCTCCTTAATGTCCGCCTCGTTCAAAACAGTTTTCTGCAACAAAAAACAAGATCATGTGTTATTAACGAGATGAAAATATTAGCTAGTATGCATGAATGTTCTTAAATTTAACTGTGTTTCAAGTTGAAATATATACAAAATAAATCGTTCGTTCAATTTCCACCAATCTTAAGCCCGCTTTCAGGTGATGGTAAAAATTTTTCTTACACAAGCAAAGTTTTAAACGATTAGTTCGACTGTTCAGTTAGAACTGAAAATCTAGTGGGCTTTAAAATTCATTTACGATCGTGCTAAGAAGGAAACGAAGTGGTACCAGGTGACTCATCAGCGTAATCGACCCGTCTTTTCTCAACACAAACATCTGAAGACTAAAAAACACATGATTATATCAATGCCTCTAAAATGTCACATAGTGAATCTTGAATTCGAAAAAGATGGTTTTTGTAGCGATGTTGAAAAATGAAGTTTCCAATTTAAGATATCTTTAAATTTTGTTACATTTCGAACGCAATAACATTTCGAATAAAACGTAAAAAAAACCATATCAATTTCATCGGATCCTGAAGAACTTTTCCTTTGTGAATTTTTCCACTTTGCTTATAATATATTATATTTTCCTTGTCTTCCCATTTCGTATTTGTTTTCAATTACTTCGCAATCATTTATATCTCGGTACACAATTTTATTTACTAACGTATGTAATGTAATACCTTCTGTAAATTTATCAATTTCGCCTTGGAATCTCTTATCATTTTGGCACTTTTTCTCGTATCATGATGTACATCTTGCAATAATTGTAGCAAAGGATCATTTGTATGCATCTCGCCCGAACCTGGAGAAGTGATGCTTACCAAAATTAATCTTAATCCTAATAATATTATAAGTGCGAAGTTTAGATGGATGGATGTTTGTTAGAGTTTGTAGCCTAAACGGCTGTACGGATCTCTATGAAATTTGGCATAAGTGTAGAGGGTTGTCTGGAATAACACATAGGCTTCTTTTGATTCCGGAAATGGTTACGGTGCCTGAGGGATGCTTAGTTTTTCTTATTTTATCGATAATACCGCAGCGAACGAAATTTTGCAAATATATTCAATAAAGTCTGGAATAACACCGGAAACTAAGTTTAATTTTATTCACGCGCGGACGGAATCGCGGGCGAGAGCTAGTAATATTATAAATGCGAAAGTTTAGATGGATGGATGGAAGTTTGTTAGAGTTTGTAGCCTAAACGATTGAACGGATCGCGATGAAATTTGCCGTAGATGTAGAGGATAGTCTGAAAGAACGCTACTTTTGGTTCCGGAAATGGGTACGGTGTCTGAGGGAGACGTAGTTTTTTGTTATTTACTCGATAATTTCGCAACGGTTCAACGTATCTTACTGATATTTTCCACAGATATAGAATATAGCCTGGAATAACACGAAAATACTATGTTTTATTTTAATTTCACGCGGACTGAGTGCAGAGCTAGTTGTAAACAAATGTCACTTATTTTCAATAATTACAAAAGACATTTTTTTCACTTTCTGTGACTTCAGGTAAACAAATAAAAGAATATTATAATAAATTAACAAGTACACGTTGTTAAACATTAAGACATTTTTGTTGTTGACACAAATTAACAACAGTGATAATGCAAAATGCTTGTTTCCAAATAAATACAAATAAAGCTTATCTTGAAATGAAATACTTACAGGGTGACTTTGGAGGACAAGATTTCTGTATAAAAGAAAAATGGAATTAAATAAACATATGTATTGGAAAGGATTATAGAAGCCGAAAGAAAAAGATACCTAGACTAAGTGAGTAGCTAAGCCAAGCTATGGAGTGTGATCTCCAGTCTGATCTTTAATATTTGATCACAGCTAAGTAATCTTTTATATTCACTTTTACCATAACTTTAAGTATAATTTATTTTTATTTACCTTAGGCATTTTAATTTGATCACAACACATGTCCGCTTTAGTTTTGGGACTACCGTGTATCTTCTGTCTATCCAGTTCAAGGTTCTTGGGATTGAGTAGAGATCGGACACAAGTGTTTGGCGTGCGGGGCATCGTGTCCTCGTGGCTTGTAGCGGGCGCGTCGTCACCTCGATCAGGCTGCTTGTCTAGGCACAGTATTTCATTGACCTTACTATCCTTACGAAGACCCTGCAATCCAAACTAGTCATTAAAATAATCGACTGGATACTGACATGCTCTTATTGCAATATTTATTACAATACAATTTACTTACATCATATAAAAATTAAGTCAAAAAATGTTAAATAAGTTCATTCTAAAAATATTTTGCAAACCGAGTGAAACTACTTCATATCTGACAAATAATTGTTTTTTTTTTAATGAAATGTAACAGTATTTTTTTTCTATTTTAATGAACGTCTAAAGCAATTATCGTATGCCCCATTGCCCTATTTTAAGTGCTCGCTATGAAATTTAATTAAGTTCTATATTTTTTGCTAGAAGACGACAAAATGACGAGCGCATAGACTGCAGCTTAGAAAGAGTACAGTCAGAGACGAGAACTGAATATTTTTTTATTAAATTTTAGTTAAGATTGTTTAAAGTGATGTTTTCATATTACTGTTTACAATTAGTCCAATGAACAGCAGCGGAAAGTAAAATTAACAAGTGAACAACGAAAGCTCTTTAGCGGAATTAATGGGTCAAACTCTTCATTTGACTTACAACTAAAATATTAATTTGTAGAGCTCTTGTTGCGCAGTCGTGCGCTCCTCGTCTAAGGTTTAACCACGATTAACCTTCAAAGACACAAAACTTCAAAAAAGAATAATACCTAGCAAGAAAAATCCTATATATTTTCCGCTGGATGACTGCAAAATGGATATTATATATTTCTATTGCTAGACTTTTAGTGAGCATATTCTATTTTTATTTATTTATTTTAATTTACAAATAATCAAATCATTTCAAACGTAATGTTGTAGAAATAAAGATGTGTGAACGTCAAGGAGCGTCGGTGGCTCAGGGGCTAAGCACTTGACTTGCAATCTGCAGGTCCAGGTTCGAATCCCGCCATGTACCA
>JAAOEG020000025.1:290852-301189 GCA_011763625.2 Papilio bianor | reverse complement strand
TGGTTGACTAAGGTCTAGTCACCCCTAACTTAGGGTAGGCTCCGAGCCCCTCAGTGGGGACGTATAGTGAGCTGATGATGATGAACGTTTTTATAACTTTGTCACTATTATCATGTGCAGGGTTTATAAATATATAACAGCAGCACGGCAGCCAAAATGCTCTTGTACATTTTAAAAACATACTTATTATAAAATATACACATATTCATCACACATGCTATACATGTTCATTCATTACACTCTGTTCGTTACTCCATTTGTTGACTTCTCAACTTCCCGCGCAAATCTCTCTATATATCTTTTATTCGTAATCAAAAATGGAAAGGTGTTAGTGGTCGGTACGCCATCTCTTTTGCAGAAAGCAAACTTCTTGTCTATCAGAGATCCAATACGCAATTCACTTAACGCGGTGAGCATTATCTGTTCTTAAGACTACATTCATGTCAAATAAAAGCTTACAATAGTCCATTCAAATCCTAAACAGTTATCACTTGGTGATATACAGAGTACTTCATTTCGCTCGACCTCGTTGCACTTCTGCTTGCCTGGCCCTTTGGCGTGCGTGAAATCTGGACTGCTTAACGTTTTGTCCACAGCGATCGGGCTTATTGCAAACTGTTCTGACCTCGTGCCGGGTCGACCTCTCTTCACGTGTGGTTTTATATTCTACAAAGAAAACATTCATCAAAACAAATTAACTGTACATAAGTTATTATCACTGTATTTATTATATATGACAGTTGTTTCACCCGTAAAACTCACCTAAGTTACTAAAATATAAAAGCTGTCCTAGTAAAAGTCAAAAGTCTTTATTATATACCAAACATTTTTATATAATTCAATATATAAAATTCGAATTTCAACATAATTTCATTTCATAATTGAGATACTCATAGAATGAAATTTACATACGAATATATAAAGAAAATAATTAATGGACTTTGAAAACATATAGCGAAGACACTACGAAAACATTCTGCTATAAAATGTAGAGAGAAATGGTCACTCACAATATTCAACGGTATAAAATGATTCAATAGAATTTAATACATCGTGTAAAATATTTTCATAAATGCAGCCAACTAGATTGTTGCGGAATCGTAGATTAAATAATATTATTTCAGGGACGACGTTTCAAATTATTTTAAATATTTAATTTACATAAATTGTTGGACACAGTTTTTATATTTTTCACATTAAATTATTTAATTGTACCTAATACTAAAAGATCTTAAATTAATTCACGGAACTCATTATATATTATTTACCATTTACTATAATAATGTTAAATAAAAACATGACAGAGTAATTAAATTTGCTTTTCATTTAATTCAGTGTGGTATTAAAAACATATGTTGAGCCGTTGGGGAGATAGCTCCGCAAAGTAAATATGTGAATTAAACGTATCCCACGGGAACCTTACAAATTTCATAAGATCTATATATCTATACCTAAGGCATAGATATCAATGCCGCCGTTCTAAAGATACCTCCTATCAAATATCCATCCGAACTATCGCAATTATAATATTAGTAAGTAAGATATAGGTAACATAGTATCAACGTAAGAAACTGGGAAATTTGACAACGTAAAATGAATATTAAACGGGTGCTGTTCAAGCTTAAGGTAAGCTTAGCTATATCCATACTGACGGGAGAGCACTGGGGCTGCACAGAAGAACCTAACCTCCTATAGTACCATCCAAACTTTATGTCGACTCGCAATCTTCAGTATAGGCGCACTTTCCTTCAACCGTAGTAGTAGTGGTCCCAGGTAGACTATCGCCGACATAAGGTCTAATCTTGAATTTGTAAAGTACACAAGTAACGTACGGCCTTTAGCTATGACCGTGGACAAGAGAGCATTGTTCTCGGTGATATATGTTTGCACGTTTATTTTGGGTAACTCCTGTATTTAAATTTGTTTCAGCATGTAACAATATTATAATAAAATAAACAAAAATGTACCGTACCTTCATTTCAATAAGGGCACAAACAAAGTCTTTCGATAAAATAAATGCAATTATTATTCAATAAATAATGTAAACCTACAAAAATATACAGTTATGTGACAGTTGTCATTGGAAAAATCTTAATGTGCTTGAAGGTTGAATTACTTTTTCCTAACTTTTTTTTAAATATGTGCGTACACATAAAGATAAATTCGCGACGGTGAATGTGTTGAAAGAAATTTATTTTATAATAGACAGCTGACTTCACACCGCACCGTCCTCGGCTACTAATCCAATTTGCTCCTCAGAATGTTAGATACACAGCTACAAACTCATATAAACTTGTATTTGGTATCCTAAGAGTTGTCGGAGGCGTGCACGGTTGAAATATAATGGTGTTCTGAACAATTCTAGCTATCTTCAGATATATGCGTATCACTACATAGTATAAAACAAAGTCACTTTCTGTGTCTATATGTCCCCTTGACTGCTTAAATCTTTAAAACTACGCAACGGAGTTTGATGCGTTTTTTTATTAGATAGAGCGATTGAAGAGGAAGGTTTATACGTATAATAACATCCAATAAATAGTGGAGAAATACTATAATTTTTTGAAGTTTCTAATTTGATGTCGTAAATAATTACATTTTTGCCGCTTACATTGCAACAAACGCAGGCTGGAGAACCCTACGAGATTTATCAAATGTATACACGTGCGAAGCCAGAGCGGGCCGCTAGTTAGATAAATCGGCCTCAGAAACGGCTGACTATTAGTTACAAAGTACATAGACGTTTTTATAGGAAATTTTATGATAAATCTTACCTGATTAGGTTTTGATAAATCTTTTAAGATGTCGTATACGTGTTTATAACTAGGTTTAATGAATCGACTGCAGCGATACTTGTGTTGACATATAATATTGTCATCACACACGTTCCTACATTCTTACCTAATGTTTACTAAGATTACTGTATTATAGAGTCGGCAGTGGGTACGTCAAGCCACAGTGTACTGTATACATGATCAGGTTAGTAAAACTACGCGGCAAGTGGGCAGAAACTTAAGAAATTCAAATTTGTATCTTAATCTTAGCTAGAGGTGACTAAAGTTAGAAAAGGGTAGCTAAAATTATCGTAACAAAAAAATCTCGACAGTGTCCGCTTCCATGTTGTCATCTGATGAGTGTGTGTGTCTGAGGCCTAATTTTAGTCCTCTTCCTCTTTCCAACCGCAAAGGATGGGAATAGGAAGAGGACTTAGCGGAGGTTGGGATACATAGGTTTGGGAATTTTTCTCTTTCTGTGCGTCCCCTTCCTTATTGATTAAAGGTAGGCAGCGCATGTGCAAATGCGCATGTTTATGGGTAGCGGTCGATTCGCTATTTTAGCGAATTCCGGTGACTGCTTGCTCGTTTGACACCTTGTACTGTAACCAATCTATATTTGACTTAGTGTTACTTGTAACTCAGTAATGTTTATGTTGCTAAATTCTATATACATAGTTTAATTTATGATGGTGAAAATCTATATATATAAAAGAAAGTCGTGTTAATTACACTATTTATAAGTCAAGAAAGGCTGTACCAATTTGGCTGAAAATTGGTAGAGAGGTAGCTTAGAACCAGCAGACGGACATAGGATACTTTTTTAAAACTGTTTTCTACGGTTTCATCAAAAATAAATATAGTCAGTCACTATAAAACGTGGTATTACAAAAACGCATCTGACGGAATAACAAAACACAAATGACAGCTAAACTTAATGTTTTATATGATTAGGTATGAATGAACATTTTAAAACAGTAAATTTTGTCAGAAATCAATAATCAGTGATAATCTACTAAGTTTATCTTTATTCCGAACGGACATACTCGCGGGCGAAAGCTAGTATATAATAAAAGTCTAAAAAGAGTTCTTAACCTAATCTAATATGAGTTCTATTTAGAGAACGGAAAGTTTTTTTAATTGATTTTTTATAGCTATGAAGATTTCATTGCCCTAATAAAGTCTATATCATTAAGTGAAACCCAAAAACGATTTGCTATCGAGCACACCTCGCCCGATAAACTGATAACATATTTTCTTCAACAGTCAAAATTAACATAGAAACGATACTTGTATGTCAATGTGCGTTAATTGTTTACAGTGTACCTCAACTGTAGCAACACCGGCTGTACTACTATACTGCCATCACTCTTATTATCTTTGGAAAAACCGAGATAGCAATAGTGTATACAAGTGCCACGACTTTGAAAATCGCGGTTATGTACACACTATTTTGAAATAATTATATGATAAGAGTTTATATGTATACGTCTAGTAATAAGAGCGCATTCCCATGGTCGTTTCTTTGACGCCGCGTTAAAAAGCCGTTGATGGATCTAGAACAATGAATGAATAAAAAAAGAGTAGCGTTTTAAAAGCGCTGCCGTATGAACAGACACATAAAATAGCATTTGATTTTTAAACCTTTTTTTAGCGCACAATACAAAAGCGCTAGTGCGACCACAACAATATGACATTAATGTCTAATGTCACTTGTCATACGTTTGCATTAGAAAATTAAAGAGATGTATTTATAAAGACATAGAAAACGCCTTAAATACCAAACATATTTAATTATATATATGTAAATATAAATGTTATCTAAAGTGCCTTTAAAAGATAGTCTCATTACTAATCAATGTACTTAAAGTAAGGAACTTCTGATCTTAACAAAAGGACTTCTGAAATTTTACACATATTTTCCTGTCCTATAATCTAAAATCATGTTTTTTAGATCACCCCAAAAACCGCTACGTGCTTAGGCAACGTTTAAGAAGGAAAATTGTGCTTCTAACAAGTGAGTTAATTCTGTGATAAACTTACCCAAAAGTATAATCACGACATATATTGAGGTTTCTGGTTCTAATTCGTACATAGTTAAGCAAAAATGTACAGTGACATAAAACACATATATAATGTGCATCCATCTATTATATATAGATATGTGTTAATTAGACCCGGCATATCAATGTCATTATTTAATCTTAATATAAATAGTACTTACATCAAATCCCTTACATTAATTCGTTTAGCACATCAACTAAAATATTGCAGTTAGTGAAATACAAAAGATGAGTCTTGTTGTGAGGACATAAAGTTTGTTATTTCACAGCAATCTGTTCGCCAGGTGCATAACGTAATTGTCGCAGTGGTAGAAAAATAGATAAAGCTTTTAATGCAATTAAAGATACACGTAAGGCTTCGAGGAGTTAGTAAGGCAGTTCGCTGCCGACGTCCGAGGAGCTGAGTTGGGGAAAATGGCACAAGGTGAGTAATACGATAAGCTTATCTGAAATTTGATGACAGAGAAATTAATCAGTAATTCAAATACTAGGCAATGCGCTGTCACTGACAACTTTATTTCTGAGTCTTATTTAGTACTTTATAGAGTACATATTTGCTGGCCCATAAATTTGAACACCAAGTTGTGCACTGCAGGTTTGTAATTCAAAGGATTCATGACTTTCAATAGCATTAGAGTTGGATCACCTTCTGCCCTTTTCCTTTTAGCCTTTATTTTCCATTGGCGCGGTCTCGAAGCTCGTAAAAATCGCAGTCACGCGGCTAGCAATTTAATGTAAAAACCGCGAGGAAAAAATGCCTACACAAAAAAATTTTTCCCGTCCGAATTTTAATTAAGTTGAATATCTATTACCCAATGATGTGACAAGTGAGTGGTAAAATAGAGCTCATTCCATAACAATACAATTGATAACATCGTGTTAATATCGTATATATTCTGCAAACAATCGTAGTATTGTAAACATAGTATGCCGAATAATAATAATAAAATAATATGCATTTATTCAATGTTCTCAGAACCTAATTAGATAATATAACGACACATAAAGACCGCAGTGCACGAACTATGGCTTCGATTTGTTGCGAGAAATAATGTTTCTATTTAACGATTAGCTGCGTAGATCGATTCAGTTTACCTATTTGTGTTGCCCTGTACAATTAATTCACATTTACAACTTACTAATTAAATTTCCTATAATGTTGTGTTTGATCAATTTACATAACAAAATGTACTCAAAACCTAATAAGTATTATAACGTCATCATTTAATTCCCCTTGAATGTAGACTCCAGTGGCTTAATGTTGCACTTTTAACCTGGCTTACATAATACTTTACATATGTCACTACGGAACAAAGTTTAATCCTCTCGCCATATACCAGCTGGATACTTGTTAATCTTAAACAGGCTTAATGGCTTTGATTCAATAAAGAATAATTTGAGGAAATTTGGTGTCGACAAAAACAATGATATTTAAAATGAATATTCGTAATTAATTCATTTCTATATTGACTCATATAGAGGCACCCAATGTTGCGTAACATGCAAATTAGATACGAAATTGTTTTTACAATATCTACCTACACAAATAACTTCCAGGATTTTAACCTAATAGGTTCAGACTTAAGTCACGACGTCTTAAGAGTATTTATAGGATACATTCCATCATGTAACGCACTTGTACCGTCACATATATATGCATAATAGTACCCACATATACTCGTATAGCAAGGGTATGCTTCTGACAACGGTATGCCAGTAAATCCGAATCCTTTGTGTACCTAGATATCAGTTAGATTGCAGCGATCGTGAGACGGTTCGGTGAACCAAATGCCGTCAGCGTTATCCAATTACATATATGCTTCTTATGTGTATTTGAAACCTGTCGAAATAGTCATAATTGATGTTGGCTGCCTGTTCCTACGGCATGTTCACTATACAGCTTCGTTCCATTTAAACATTTTATAGTATCACAATTTATAGGGAAATGACTATTAGAATTCTGAATAAACAAATAAAAAGAATAATTATGAGTCAAGAATGATTCCCTCAATAAAATAAATTTTAATATTTGTCGCGCCGATAACTTAATGGTTAATGGTATTGCTTTGCGATCACATAATCGTGAGTTCGAATCCCCCTTTCCGACTATTGGCATAGATCGTATCCTAGCAAAGTGTAGAGCTTATTTAGAATGCTTAAAATAAATGAAGATTTTTTAAGTTTCTATTTCAATATTTAAATATAAGTGTTACTTATGAAGACCAAAATATCAATTCCAGTTTTGTAATTGCTACAAGAAAAAAGGATTGGTTGTGTTTTCCTAAATAAAATTAACTTAAGAAGAATCATGTTTTTCACGTGAAGTAAAGCATGTTGTTATAGATTGTTAGAAGCATATCAACACGTGTGACAAGTTGACAACCCCTGTTGTGAGGAAATGAGTGTATTCGTTGTCACGGTGTCAAAAAGGCCGCGTCGCCGCATTGCTCCGCCGCCGCACCACTCTTCTCTGAACAGAAATAATCGTGTTCTCTCTCACTTTTGATTATATAATGTTTCCATGTGTGATTTTCCCTTAGTTACCGAAACATTTACGTTACAACGCCATATTGAAGCGACATCAATACACAAGGACGTCGGAGTCAAATCGTTCTAAATCGATTTTTTTTCGTATATTTACCTTGTTTGGCAACGGTAAGAGCCATAGGGAACTATACACTGTACTAGCCGTCGCCCGCGACTTCGTCCGCCCGGAATTAAAATAAAACTTAGTACCCTGTGTCGGATTCCATACTAAGAGTGTGTTCTATAACTGTACAAATTCTCATTAAGATATTATAAGCCGTTCCGGAATTAAAGAGTAAATAACAAAAAAATAGGGATTTACGGATGAACCGTATCCCATCTGGACGCCAGACTTTGTTTTATATCTGTTCCAAATTTCAATAAGATATGTTGAATCGTCCAAAAATATAACTTGAAAAAACAAAATTAATGTAAAACACGGAAACAGTAACTATTTCTGGGAACAAAAGTAGCCTATGTATTCTTCCAGACTCTCCTCTACATATATGCCAAATTTCATCGAGATCCGTTCAGTTTATAGACGACATCCATACATCTAAACTTTAGCATTTATTATATTAGCACAATTTATGCGCGCGGTGTCGCGATAAAATAATGTTCTCGATCACTTTCTGCGGATTTTCTATACGGGCGATTTTAATTATAACTACTAAAAATTGGTGACATAATGAGTGTATCGGATTAAGATAAAATAATGATTTTTATCTATTCAAACATTTTTAAGAAGGAAGAAGGAAGATCCAAGGAAAGCGAAGTGTAGGTCGTAGAATAATATCCTGGCTCAAAAATCTAGGCCAGTGGTTCGGAAAGAGCACCCGTTCGTTGTTCAGAGCCGCGGTCTCTAGAATAAAAGCTGATCGCCGAATAAAATGCGATCGCGAAATAAAAAATGATCGCCGAACTTCGACAGAAGATGGGCACTTTAAGAAGAAGAAACATTTTTATTAAAAAAATGTACTATTTCATTATATTTTGGATAAAATATTACTTGTTATTTAGTTTTTAAATGCTACTAGCGGCCCGCTCCACCTTCGCACGGGTATAAATCTGATAAATCTCGTAGGGTTCAGCCTGCATTTGTTGCAATGCAAGCGGATTTTTATTAATTATTTACGACACCACATTAGAAACCTCAAAAAGAACCGTATTTCTCCACTATTTAATGGGTGTTATTATACACATAAACCTTCCTCTTCAATCACTCTATCTATTAAAAAAAACTGCAACAAAATCCATTGCATAGTTTTAAAGATTTAAGCAGTCAAGGGGACATAGGGACAGAAAAAGCGACTTTGTTTTATACTATGTAGTAATGTTAATAAATATTTCATTTTATTATTTTAAAATCAATTATATTTTAACCAATCTCAGTACTTTCGGTCAGAATGTTGCCTCTTTCCGGCTGGTGGCTGTAATAGCTGTAGTATATGCTTTATAAACTTGTAACTGGTTTCAATCCATATCGATAGTTGCGGCACCTTAAGCCTGTTAGATGTTTCTATAATACACTAGTAGTACGTAGCTCATAGTATATTTAATAACTACAAACTATTCTTGATACTAAGCAAGTCTAGACTAATTTTCAATTTCATAACATAACTGTACTTGTAGCATTTTCTTGAACAATAATCACTTTAATGCTAAGAACTGCAAATCTAATATATAAAATTTCTCCTGTCACAGTGTTAGTTACCATACTCCTCCGAAACGGCTTGACCGATTTTTATGAAATTTTATATGCATATTCAGTAGGTCTGAGAATCGGCTACTATCTATTTTTCATACCCCTAAGTAATAAGGGTTATCCTTATAATTTTTTTTTAATTTTAAGGACAAAAATGTTTTTGTTTTTATAACGTGGCATTAAAAATACATATAACCCCCCAGAACTTTGATAGAATGCGGCTGATGTCTAGTTGTTAGTACGTTGTTAACAGATTAGCATACATTGAATTTATGCAATGTGTCCTCTGTCGTTTTGTCGGTCTGTTCAATTTGTAAACGCTTTAGGCAATTTCGGCAACCCTTGAAGCGTGCCACGTTCGGGTTCTATTATATTGCATGTCAGTTAAACTAAGTCGGAGTACAGAGAGGTAGCAATGACGATTTTGCACAATGTGTATTTGTTAGGAGATTGATGACGAAACACAGTGGGTGATCAATAAATATTATAATTTGCCACTACATTCTTACAGAATCACAGGTAAAGATTGTTTTCAATGCAACTAATGTTTTTAAATAAATAAATTATAATTAAACCAAGTACGTATTACAATTAGGAATAATATTTAAACGTCACGTCGACCTGACCCGTACTCGATATTTAACAGCTGGATTGTCATTTAAATTATTTCGGGTTACGCTTTTAAATAGATTAATACGCATTATATGTTAAAATGTACGTTTATCTACGTACATAAATAAAATAGTAGTTTCTGTCTGTATTATCAAAATAAAATATCTATATTTCATGCACATTATGTATTTGTGCTCAGAACAATAAAATAAAAAATGAATCTGTATCGGTTTATTACGGTTAAATTCCGAAACGGGTGGTCCATTTTGGACAGGTACATTTGGGACACACAGAACATTTTGACGGGACTTGTACCATGCTAGGGAGCTATTGTATGAAATAGTAATGCTAATTACTTGTTTTGTGTCATTTTTAAAGATTTTAAGTACTGTAGAAACTATTTAATATTCAGTTAATAACGGACAAGGTCATGAGCAATAGCTAGTTTAAAATAAATTAAATAACCGACCCTGGAAACCGTATTGTTATCCAATATATGACAAGTAACATTGTATAAGGAAGTTAAGATTTAATCCAATTCAAGTAACGTATTATTTGGTATGTATTTATGTATTATTTCTAACACCACGACCACACAGAAGACAGGCGTGAAGTGGAAGTTATTCCGCGTTTCGTCTGATGAGTGTGCGTGCCGGA
>JAAOEG020000025.1:271135-290264 GCA_011763625.2 Papilio bianor | reverse complement strand
ATGTCCATGGGCGTCGTTGATCACCTTGGTGTTTTCGCCGCTCGTTTGCCCCCTTCTCTTATAAAAAAAAAAAAAAAGCTTAATCGGGCTTGAGGTGGCCGAGCGCAGATGGTGCTTAGCCTAAACCTCGTTTAAGACTAACTAGCCTCGAGGGCTCCCTCGGGAACGTCGGCTCTGGCCGTTAACTCGTTATTGTTACCGGACTGTGAGGGCGCAGAGCCCTTAGATCGCTTCGGTGGACGCTCCGTGGATCAATCCACGGGCTTAAGAGCTCTGGGCTCAAGAGAGGGAACCTCGGCTTGGGCTGTCACTCAAAACGCGTTTTGCATCCCAAACCAAGGGTGCCCGAAAGGGCCGAAACTCTTGCTTGGCTTGCTGGCTTGATCGGTTGCTGTAATCTGAACATTACTACAAATTCGGAAACCGTTAGCGCTGGGAGAAGTGGCGGAAGACATTCCAGCAATGCTTCTAACATTGGCAGGTGAGAACCTGCCTGCTACGAGGCCGTATCGCGAGAATGATTTCCGTAGTCGACAGCGACCGCGGAGTGTAGTCTGACTGCGAAGTTGTTTTACCTTAGCCTGAGCGATAGTAATCGCATCGTCTTGGAAATCAATAACATGCCTAGATATATGATAATCATGTCGAAACGTACCGAGCGCGATTGGTTTATAGGTGGCGGCACCTTCAACTAGTGGATTTGGATGACCGACAGCCGAGTCAAAATAACGACGCGTCGCCAACTTAAGGTGTTGGGCTATGGTAGGCAAGTTCAAGTTTATATGTAGATCGCTGTTGCGCATGTACCACGGCGCTCCCGTGGCTCTGCGCATGAAACTATTTTGAATCACCTGAAGTCGATGTATTTGTTTGGGAGCTATATGCGCGTATTATTTTCATGTTCTTTGTCAACTTTAATATCATTACCTAGAGCTGATGACTTGTCAGTAACATTTGCCTAATATCATCGAATTAGCTCTCTCCCTTTCACTCATTCTCCTGTACTCTCTCGCTCTGCCTAAATGGTATGATAGACAATGAGAATAACTATCTACATTATTGTTACATTTTTGAATACAAATAATATATAAGATTCTAACAACAACAAATCTTTCAGGTACTTAAATATCTACATTCTATCAGAATGTTTTATCAAATGAATAGGTTTTCATCAAACAATCGTTTTTTTAATAGTTAAGTTATGGTTATAGTACAATACTTGGTAATATTTGTTACGTTGGTCAATAAATTGAAATATAGTCACGAGTTGCAATTGACCTTGAGTTTACACTGCGCGAAAATGTAGCATTCGTTTCCATTCATATTTAAAAAAAGATATACAAATAAATATACAATAAATAAAAAATAAGAAAAATATGTGCATCGATAGTTGAAGCCAGCTATGACATCTTGGTTTCTAGAACTAAGAAACCTTTCGTTGTATGCATACAAAAATGTTCAAATAAATATTTATATATTATACGTTATATGAAAAATTTATTGTTCTAAAAACATATTATATAATAGGCCCTCAAGTTAGGTAATAAAATACCGAAATCAAACAAATATACGGGCTTAATAATTGGGAATATTTCATATTTCCATCCAATTATAACTACCTGTTTTCACATTTTAGAAGAAAATAAAACATACGATGAAATAAGGAATCGTGATTTGACTTGCCTAATTATTTGTACAGTAAAGTATACAAATAAGTAAGCATGACATATACCTGCTTACTTTGTGGCATACATACAAAAATGTTTCTTAATTGGAAACTAATGTGTCTTAATCACTCTGTGTTCTATTTGATAAAACACGTGCCTCGTAATGTGTACGTCGTCGACAAAAGTCTGAGGTTTACAAATAAATCAACCATGTATATTAACGGCCATCCGATACATTATTATTTACTGAGTTAATTTTTTTTTTTTACTTTTTATGTAATACCGCTCTTGAACGCCGATGATGTTTATATAAAGTCGCAGAGAGGAAGACAACTCACATATGTATGTTGGAGCTTCCTTCACGCGCTGCGTACATTTCCCTCTAAGCCATACCTTTTACTTTTACAAATATATTTTTTTATAAAAGTGAGTTAAAATGTTAAAATTGTTATTTTTGTGCTGCTTCTATTTTGTTTTACATTTTGGTAAGTAATCATTATTATTTTGCGACCTATTTATCACTTTGCATAAATATTCCATTATTTCAAATATATATTACATGCTTGTTAAAGGTTTTTTTTTTTAAATCACACAATCCAACAAGGGATAATTGTAAAAATAATTGAACTAAAAGTGCTAATTCAATTTAGGCCAAAAATAGTAGTCACCCGCGACTCCGTCTGTACGTAAAAGAATTATTATAATTAGTAGCCTACTCGTATTTGATCTCCTAGGCTGTTTCCTACATTTATGAAATATTTGCTCGAGATCCGTTGAGCAGTTCTGGAGCTACCTTCTAAGAAACATTAATTCGTCTATCTAATATTTCTAATTTATAATATTAATAAGATGGAAGCTTATCAAGTGATAAATAATATATAAACAATGCGTATTAATAACCATCATTTGCTCGTTCCCAAAACCTTCTATGTATATTTCAAATAATATAATTTTTATCTTCTAATTTATTGTATGAATAAACCGATTAGGGACCTTTTTTATTACTTGTTAATTATTAAAAGTACATAAAAATAATAAAAACAAAAAAATCCTCCATAACTCTATTCTATATCTTTTCCTTCGGTGCAATTTAAAACAATTTCCACGCTACACGCACGATCTGAAGCGATCCTTGGATGATGTACTCCTATCTCAGAAACACTATCAACCAACAAAATTAATCTAACTAACAACAATTTTAAATAACATGTAAGGTCCCAATTTTATATTCCGCCATTATTCACACATCAGACACGAGGTCCACAAGGAACAATATGAACACTTATTTCGATCACATATCGTTTAAGATAAAGGTTCGTTTAAGAACATTCAAGGGTACCATAACCAGCCGAACTAAAATTTCAAGTTTTTTTATCAAACACAGTAAACGAGTATTGATTAATTTATTCAAATATCCCAATCATACTGTGAAGCCTAAAATCTTTTGCCTATATACTTGTTAATTGATTGTTTTTTTAGCAAACAACAACGCGAAGGACGACTTGTAATGACGAAATATATAAAAAAAACAACTTTTTATTTGCAATTATGTTAACCGAGGTGTTTTGAGACAGTGTTAAGAATATTCAAACACCCTCGTATCGTTTATCTTGACATCATTTCACATTTCTTATTATTTGAATAACCAAAGGACGAGAGAAGCAGAGCGTTGACCTGAGGTTCAATAAAAACGCAGTAGATTTCCACGGTGCCCTTGGTACCGGGGCGACGGCCTCTAGTGCACCTTCTGTACACTTAGGACTAAATCTCTGTTGACCATAATTAAATTCTTTTTACGTAATTATTTTACGCTCCCCGACTTAAAGTAAGTAGGTTAAACGCAGGAGTAAGATGTCTAATAGAGAAGGCAACAACAACTGATCCATTACTACTAGCTCGGTGTATCCATCCGTCCAAAGTACATTGTCATACGTAATGACAGAATGTCTTTTTCGTTGTTTTCCAAGCAATGTGGTTCTACCTGAGCCCCTTTTCATCTTGGTACAGAAATTCTTAACATTTTTCACAAACATGTTTACCCAAAGATACTCCGGTTTTTAGTTGACTTGAGAATTAATTTATGAATGTAATTTATTGTAATAACAATGTATACTATATTATTATTATATATTTATGTAGAGGGCTCACTTTTAGGACTATTAGGATTTAGGACCCTAAATCGTAGCGGTTTCGACACCGCCGAGGACGTACAAGAAAAAAAAATCGCGAAAACCAAGGTTGTGGATTGCCAACCGTCGAGATGATGTAGATGGCGGTCTGTCGAATCGTCCCATGACGAAACGCGGCGGCGGGAATTGTTCCAAACAATTCTTCGGAGCACACCTCGTCGTATATATACGGTATAACATGCAGAGGGAACTAACATCCGTCCGCAAGCCCAGAGTGTTAAGCCGATTAGTAAGAGCTCGGTCCTTCACGATTTTAATTGCATTTGCATGCGTAGCAACCTTTACTCGACAGAGAAGGGAACGCACAGAAACAGGATATTTTTCCTCCCTATAGTTTTCTCCTCCTCCAAATCTCCAAATCCACCTCTGCTTACATCCCTTTCCTTAGGGAAAAAAGGTTAGAAGTGGAAGAAAACAAAAATTTAACTTCCGGTACACACACTAATCAGACATAAAGCGGAATTGCTTACACTTCACGCCCATATACTTCCTGCCTGCTTGTTGGCTCTGCCACTCTTGAATTACTGGTTCTGGTAAATTTTATATCGTTGATATTGTTTCGGAAGTCGCTTAATGCTTTTGTTTTTTAAATCATGCTGAAGTAGTGAAATCTCTGTTTTAAATAATTCTGATTTTAACCTTCCTCTTAGAAGTTACTCAACATTCAAAATAATACTGTCATCTTTATCGTTGATATATTCCTAAACCCGCTATAAACGCTGGAATATCGTAGAAACGTGGGATTACCCGCCGTTATAGGCACTAAGAAATTTCATAACATACGTATATTTATCGGATTCTCGGATACCCATGCCACAGTCGTTTAGTTATATCCGTTCTTTTCTTATCATTAAAATAAACGTGACCAGAAAAGGATAACTAATGTCGTTTTCCTCTCAGACTATCACACAATGACTTAATTATTGCTTGTAACGAATAATTCACCACAATTGTCACTGTAAAAGTATCTTAAAAAGTACTATCGTCGTTTTTTCATTTCAATAAATTGTGGTAATTACTTCTAATTCCTTTTTTATCTTTCGATAATAACTAATACTAGACATACACGTCTAATTCGTCTTATCATTTTGTACGCTAACGTAACCTAAAAGTTTTATTTAATACCAGCTGTCGTCCGCGCGTTCTATTTCTAAAATAAAAGATTTTTTCTAAAATAAACGTAGCCTTAGTTACTCGTTATTACATCGGGAACCTTCCAATAAAAGTCCCATCAAAATCGTTCCCGAGATTTCCGAGATTAGCCGGAACAAACAGACAGACAGACAAAAATTGTAAAAAATGTTATTTTGGTTTATGTACCGTATATATATTCATATATACATGTAGTAAAAAACGATTATTTCAATATTACAAACAGACACTCCAATTTTATTATATGTTTAGATATAGATAATTTTGGTTGTAATGCTGTCTTTATTAGTTCTTAGCCTCTTCGCTTAAAAAACAACTTGAACCTTTTAAATTATATTAGCCCTTTTCTTATATCAGTGGAGATGCCAACTTGTGTCCGGACTTAGATGATTTGCCTACAACTGCACTTATGATTCCTCAGGCCGGTTGCTCTGTGATCCGTGTCAGCTTACTGGCTTTTTAGAAATACGTTTGAATTCACCTGTCATCTCCGATCACAAGCTCGGATATAACTAGCGATTTTCGCCGATGACGAATGCATCATGAAGGACATCAATGGTTAGTAACAGAAGAAGTCGGAGAACTATGCCAAGGCGAGCGACTTTTAACCATAGTGTTTCAAAAAGTCATTGAATAATTTTACTATTTATCTATTTATTAAAACCACGAAGAGGCAAATAAAAATACTGAATAATTCAACTGTTAATTGTACCGCTTGCGTTGATCTGATTTCTTTTTACTCGTTGTCATGCAATGAGATGTCACGGTCGAAAGTGATTTATCACCAGTTATTATACAAAGATTATTTATGCGTCCAATTGATAATTCAAAACGCAACATGGATGTATGTATAGACGCATGAAAGCATGGATCAAATATATTTTTTGGTACAAAATAGTGTAAAATATAAAAAGTTGATCTAAAACCAACTGCATATATAAATCGAGATTTGTTTCGTCTGACCATAACGAATTAATTTAATTGTTCTTGCTTATTTAAGATGCTCGCCATAGCAATAAGATTTACAACTTTCGGAAAGATTTACTTATAACTATACATACATATAATAAAATTGGAGTGTCTTCTGTCTGTCTGTCTGTCTGTTTGTTCCGGCTAATCTCTGAAAATCGGTCTATTTTAACGGGACTTTTATTTGGCAGGTAGCTGATGTAATAAGGAGTAGTTTGGCTACGTTTATTTTAGTAAAATTCCTTTATTTTAGAAAATGAACGGACAGAGTCGCGGGCGACAGCTAGTAATTAATATGTTCGATAGTACTTCTCACATTTTAATGATATATAGTGTGATTTCATACTATGAAATCACGGATATTTCACGCGCGTTACTTATTTATAATAAGCTAGCTTTCGTCCGCGACTTTGTTCCCGCGGAATAAAGAAAAACTTATACAACAACAACTTATACTTTTTTATTTATAATTATTACTTATGACAAAATTTAAAATTATCAAATTTTCTTTCATACCTAACCATATACAATATTACGGTAAGCTGTCATTTGTGTTATGTTACTCGTATTCCGTCAGATGCGTTTTCGTATACCACGTTTATAGTGACTGACTATATTTGTTTTTGACGAAACCGTAGAAAATAGTTTTAAAAAGTGGGTTAATGTATCATATGCCCGTCTGCTGGTTCTAAGCTACCTCCCAACCAAATTTCAGTCAAATCGGTACAGCCGTTCTTGAGTTATAAAAAGTGTAAATAACACGACTTTCTTTTTATATATATAAATACATGAAATCACGTGTCAATAATATACAATTTTGTTTTAATTCTGCGATAAAATATATAAATGAGTTGCTCAGCAACAATTATACTAGAGTTTTTACGGAATATCTAAATTTACACGTGTTCTGTATTTATCATTGATTATTATTAATATTGATTTGTAGTTCAAACTGTTTCAAAACATTACCGTAGTAAGTAATTATTTTGTTACATTGTGTTTTATTTTATAATTAAACGTTAAAACGTATTCATACAACGCACACTGTATTTACTCGTATATCCTACAATGTTCATATTGCATTTTGATCATGAAATGGAAATAATTTTTATATCACTTTTCTCAATAATAAAAAACGAAGTAATATATACTTCGTTTTTTATTATTAAAGTAATTCTTCGTAGTGATATTTGTGTGTTATGTAAAATATAATTGATACAACGATCGGTCACGTGTCGGTAAGTCACACGGTATTCTCGTCAACGTCAACGTCAACGTAACCGTGGCTCGACATTACTGAATATTCGTATAAAAAAACATATTGTCATGACAGTCTGTGATGTATAAAGAATATATGTTTTTATATAATATAAGGTGGTAAACGAGCAAGAGGCCACTTGAATTCGACGAAACAGCGAAGCGACCGCTGTCTATAGACATCCGCAATTGCAGACGGTGACGCACAAAAAGAGAACGTTTCCTTCTTTGTTGCGTCCCTTTTTTCATCAAATCTACTTCCGCTTCCCATAATTTCCATATAAGAAAAGGGTGGGAAGGGAAAGAGGACTAAAATTAGGCCTCCGGAATGCAAACTAATTAGACGAAACGCGAAATAGGTCCCATTTTACGCCTGTCTCCTTTGTGGTGGTGGTATTGCGCTGGGCGAGCCGACCAATTCTTGCAACGGATGTTGTTGTTGCTGGCATCTCCTACTGTTAAATGTATTTGTGTCAATTAATTTAGCAAAGTAGAGCATTGGTCTTTTGTCAAACCACCAACGGCCCTGTTACATCTAACAAGTTAATCAGCCTACTTACTATATTTAGGTAACAATTAAGTACCTTGTCCAAATCAAATGGTATTATAATTATTCATAATCACTTTGACCGTAACAAATGTCGCCGCGAGTGAATAACTTCAACTCGTTTTATGATGAGAGATGCAAGGAGATCTTTTCTCTGTAATTTTAATCTTAAAACATGTCAGCAATCATTTTTGTTCCAGTTTCTGAATGTATAAGTATAGTACTAATAATAATTATTGTAAAATGATGGCCGTATGCAAATAGAAACCAGTAAGAAGACACTGGTATTTATATTACAAAGAAGTTTTTCTTATGACAATTTTTCACACGCCATTTTAGAAAATAAGACTCGTTTGACTTGCAAATTATCTAAACTGTATTTGTAAAACTTTGTCAATCCTATTAACTTGTAGAACAAAGTTGCAATAAGCGCTACTAATGACTTGTTTCAATAAAAACATATTGCTCAATCACATATTATGATATTCAGCGCAGATTGTAAATTGTAGCATAGCAATAGAGCGACTCAAACCTGCATAACCAAAGTATTGCATCTACATATCTCGCACGCCCTTCATATATAATTATAAAAATATGCATATAATATTCATGTATAAGAGTATATAAATACCTTCATAACCTTAGTTTTCAATGCTGTAATTATAAAAAGGGTCATCGCTTATCTGTTATCAAAGTGAATACCATAGCGGCGTTAGACGAAGCCTGTTTCTTAACTAAAGGCACGGGAGTCAGGCTCACTCTGCTGTTTCTCTCTGATACTGAACTTAGAAACTGTAAGTTAACGTACATTGAATGAAAGGATTATGCAATAGTCTGGTACAGTCACAACGATTAATTCAATCAGATCGCGACTTGTGTGAGCACAATAGTTTGTTAATTATTTTATTGTTAACATTTCTACAAGGCCATCTCCGCCGACGCCGCGGGTGTACATGTTTGTCTTCAGGTAGTGCTTCTTTAAGTTATTTAATAATGTAGTTTATATCGTTAGCAAAAATCATGCAGTACACTTATTTGCACTAATGACAGGCGCTAAACTAAAAAAAACTTACTTTGCTAAATACTTGCTGTATTAAAAAAAACATATTTCATGTGACAGACAGTATAATACTAGTATTACTATGATGTATTTTCATATAACAAAAAAACAATTTATGATTTTTTTGTCTGTCCGTCTCTCTTCGTTTTTTTAAACAACATAACCATTATATAATTCGGGAGCTGATAAACCAAGGTCTTTGTGTATAATATACGAGTACTTACGCAGTGCTTAGTTTTTTATTGGTACCTTTTTTAATTTGAAGGGCAACAAGAATATTTTGGTCGTATTTTATTTTTTTACTATAAAATAAAAAGATATAAGACCGTAAAAATTAACCGATGTGTATGGTATAGATATGTTGACTGTACCCCAGGCTCAAACAGGTTTGTGAAATTTAGGCCCTTTTCATGTACTGGTAGGGCGGTTGATGCTAATAAAGGCATTGGTTGAATCAAATTGGCAAATAACATACTAAAATCAGTGAGGTATTCAATTTAAAAAATCAATCAATTATAAATGACAGAAATATTAAATTAATTAAATATTTATCTACACCAATGGTACAACAAAAGTACGCGTTATATATTTAGAGCTGCCGCATCAAAAGTTCAAGTTGCCATGATGATCGCCAACCTTCGATAGAAGATGGCACCACAAGAAGAAGAAGAATTAACTATTTATTAATACTACAACAATTCTTCATATTAACTAAATACGGATTAATTATCACAGAACATTTTTGTAACACTCTCTAATTTATACAGAAAGAAAACATTCGGTGACTTTTAAAAAACATCAGGCAAATAATGTGCCGAGATTGAAAGCCGAATCCTGCTCTTAAAACCGTGTTATTTTTTCGCTGGCTAACGAGATGATTATCATAATTCAAAATTTAACTATTAATAAAAAAAAACAGTATGACGTAGTTGAAACAGGTTAAATAAGCGAACACGTGCTTGAGGCCATGGACAAGGCCACCGATGAACGAACGAAGAACACTTTGTATGATGCGGTCCAAGTGGCGAGCGCCACACGCAAGTGGTCATCTTGTTCACAGTGAACACTTAAATACCTGAATCTGGAATGTTAAATGATCATTCACATCATTAGCATAAATAATTGTAACTCAATATAAAACTATTATATTATCATAAATGTTTTGATCTAACACATTTGAATTGATAGTATCTATTTTGAAATTTGCACCAGTACCCGTATCCTTAATACATATATATTGCACATTTGCTTGTTCCAATACATCACATTTAATTCCTATTTGTCATGTCCTTAATATTACGATTAAGTGATTGCGAAAGTATTGACCTTAATGGAATAAATATAAAGATTTAATTAATTTGAAAGTAATTTTAGATCGCTGTCTTGAAGACATAATCATGATTATATTACAACTTAAAAAACATTGCCAAAAGTTAGCTTGGTCTGGAAATTTTATACAAGAGTTATAAATACTTTTAGGAATATTAAGTAAATGTATTTTTACTTACGAATTGAACATTTTGATATTACTATCTTACTTCTTACTAATATCATAACTGCGAATGGTTATATAGACGTTTGTCAGAAACTATCTCCAGAATGGCTCAACGGTTCTTGATAAAATTTGGCACATACATATATATAACATAGCTTTGTAGGACACAGAGGCTGCATGCTAAATTTTTTTTTTAATTCCGCATGGACAGTCGCGGGCAAAAGCGAGTAAAAATATATATATTGTGAATTAACCATATATTGTGAAGTAAATAAATAGCCGATTAATATCTTAAGTTTATAATTAAAATAAAATCGGTTGTGACGCTTTGAATTAAACCACACGTTATACTTGAATGAAAACAGTTATAAATTACATGTGTGTATTTCATTTTCAAAATACGTCTACTAGCTTTTGCTCGCGACTTCGTTCGCGCGGAATCTAAAATTAGTTCTAGTAATAAATATAGCCTGTGTTCGTCAGATTTGTCAGAGATTTTTAAAATCGGTTCATTTAATCGTTAATTACAGTCGATTACCAATAAATTACTATGGTTGAACTAAGTTACATACAAAAATACAAATGTTTCCTCTTAACAACATAATAAGTATAGATATAGACAAACCGCTTCGTATAAAAAAATTCCACACCAGGGCCAACCTATGCCCATAATTCTTAAAGATAACGTTGCCTTCAAATAAATGACCATGTTCAAAATACAAGGATTTTTGAAAAAGTCAAAATATTCAATTTAAATACTACATCTTAATTTTCATCATTATATCATAAATGCGAAAGTTTAGATGGATGGATGGTTGGATGTATGGATGGATGTTTGTGAGAGTTTGTAGCCTAAACAGCTGAATTGATCGCGATTAAATTTGGCATAGATGTAGAGGATAGTCTGGAAGAAAATATAGGCTACTTATGATCCCGGAAATCGTTATGCTTCCCGAGGGATACGTAGCTTATTGTTATTTTTATATTTATCACATAATTCCGCAAGGGTTCAACATATCTTACAGAAATTTGGCATAGATATAGAACATCATCTGAAGTAACATGTGATATATTTTCCATCGAATTAATGTTATTTTCCCGAGGGATATGTACTTTTTTGTTATTTGTATATTTACTTGATAATTCCGCAACGGTGCAACATATCTTACTGAAATTAAACACAGATATAGAACATAGTCTGAAATAATAATGGGATATTTTTTCTTGACGAAAAATGTTATATTCCCGAGGGATACGTAGCTTTTTGCTATTTACATATTTACTCGACAACTACGCAACGGCTTATCATATCTTATTGAGATTTTGTACAATTATAAAGCAAAGTCTAGAAGAATACATATATATATAGAACATAGTCTGTAATAACACATAGAATACTAAGTTTTATTTTAATACCGCGCAGACGGAGTCGCTGGCGACAACTAGTCTGTGTTATAAAACTAGTTTTATTTGTGTAATTTCGTAGAAGTATATTCATAAGGAATTATTGTATCGTTACACGTCCACCAGTTACTCCTTACTCGCGGTATACGACGATGATATCGTATTTGTGTATCCATCAGCGGTGATCCTCGTCCTAGTCTCGGCAGGTACCGGTAATCTCGGTAGTCTCGGTAGGACTAGATAGTACTCGTCTAAGTCATGAGAAAATCATAGCAAAGAATGTTAACTTGGTCACGTGATGATATTTATGAATGTAAGCTAGGATCATCATTATCAGCTCACTATACGTCCCCATTGATGGCGGGTGACTAGTCCGTAGTCAACCAAGCTGGCCCACTGCAGGTTGGTTGACTTCACACATATCTTTGAATTTGCTCTCTAATATGTTCAGGTTGCATCACGATATTTTCCTTCGCCGTAGGAACGTTGGATAAATGTACATATGTAATTCGAAAATCAATAAACACATTGGTATATGACGGGATTCGAACACAGGTCCTACAGATTATAAATCAGGGCTTAACCACTGACCGGCTTAGCCACCGACGCTCTCTACAAAAGCTAGGATAATTTATCTATACATATAATAAAATTGGAGTGTCTGTTTTTAATATTGAAATAACCGTGTTTTACTACATGTCCATGAAATACACCAAAACAATTTTTTTTTAAATTTTTGTCTGTCTGTCTGTTTGTTTCGGCTAATCTCTGAAATGGCTGGACCTTGTTGAATGGATTTTGATGGGACTTTTATTGGCATGTAGCTGATGTAATAAGTACTAACCTAGGCTACGTTTATTTTAGAAAAAAACTTTTATTTTAGAAAAAGACCGCGACAGCTAGTCTTAAATATGTCCTGTTTCCCTATTCAATTACGACTTTACATTTAATAAGACAATATTCAAGCATGCTCTATAGACTCCATTCTAACTTTATTAGTTGATATTTTTATTTAAATGGTTATTTTATATATTTTATTGTTTGATACTATATTATTATATAACAAAAATAATTTGTCTTTATAAGTTCTTTAACTTTTATGAACTTGCGATAAATATATAAGGCCATCAAGCCTGGAATTAATAAAATTGTTAGCACTATAATATCTGACCTTCAAATTAAGATTTATTTGCGGCCGCGACCTTCAGGACAAACTATCACAGGCAGGTGCATTTATCATTAGTACAATGAACAATTGCAAACATAAGAATTTTTTACACGCTAACAATGTTATTAATTTCTGTTACACATAAACTATTCGTAATTCCAAACACATTAAAATTCCTCAAACCCTTATTAAAATATATTGGATTGTTTTATTGTGAATTTTATTCAATTACAATTTTAAAAAAATTGCCTTGAACTGAACTGAACTATTGGTTGATTTTTATGGAAATTTTGTACTACTACTGATACTAAATTTTTTTACCCCTAAAAATCTTGAATGTATAAATGTATATGTGACATTATTATAACAGTGACATCGCAACGCGCACACCATCCTAAGCTACAATAGTTAATTCATGTTTCTGTCATTGCTTGAATACAAGACTTATATAAATAGTTGTAGACTAAGCTGGGTTTTTGTTAAATGTACCTACAATATATTTAATTCAAATCGAACAAAGCAAAGAAGACGAAGTTTTAAGAGCCCTCAGACTAGATATCACTAGTAGAATTTCGTTAAGGAATCGCTTCGTAGCGAATGCATTTATCTAGAGGGGAAGTGGGAGTGAAAGTAGCTTCTTAAACCATATAAATGTAAATATAAGAGTTTGCCTAAAGGATACATATGCCATATAATTTGATAGTTAAACTCGTACACTGGAATTAAGACTCGTAAATAGGGTCCAACAAAAGCTCAATATTGTAGTCGTTACGTAACAATACGAGTATATGTTATGTAGTTATTGTTACAGCAAAACTTATTGTTTAATAACGTTACAGCTTGGTCAGCGACGGTTTGCGTTTTTCAATGCCACCAACCTCATACCGTGATAAAAGTTCTCTCACTAGCCATATCACCTACTAGGAAGTATTTCGTTTCAATAAATTGGTTTCTTTTTTTCATTTGCATATGTCAGTCTAACTGTAGTTGATACGTATCGATTGTTTCGATAGGTATAGTTACATTCACATATCATATTGAACTTATATTTAAGTTAAAAACAACTTTCTTACTTTTAAAGGCTACTGAAAGTGAAACTTTCTAAATAAAACCCAACATCTGTGAAGCATCAGTATGTCTTGATACAGTTTAGTAGTTTGTGACCACAGCACAATCCGCAAACACAATTAATTCAATTAAACAATAACCTACTAATAGTCGTAACATTTAATTAAAAAAAAAGATAAGACTTAGTTCCAAATTAAACACTTTATTTACTCAACGCTCCCACGTTATTTACTCGCATTAAGAATTAATATAATTTATTTGTTATTTATTCTAACTCCCACACGTTGATTATAATTACATCAAATATGGTAATTAAAGTAAAGTAATTTTTTGTTTTGTAAATTAACATAAACAATCAAGACCCCCAGAATCTCAAAACTCGGCCTATTATGAAATATAATTATTTTCAGCGATTTAGAAAAAAAACGTGTGGAGTTTCTGATGCTACGAAACGCAGGTGCAGTAAGAGGAGGCAAAGTATGTCCTGCAAATGTTAGTAAAATGTCTTTATCCATACTAGTACCTATCATACAGCAGTTAGCTTCTCCCTTAAAGAATCAAATTAGAAGCGACCTCGTTGTGATCGAAATGAACTCAAAATAGGTACTTAATATCAAAATATATTAGATAATTTAGCATTTTAGGAAAATCATTCGAATGAAAAAAATTCAAAGTCATCAGTAAGTTACAATCACTCTACAAATGTTCACCATTACTTAGGTAAGAAACAATATCAATTTTGCGATCTTTTAGTCAGTTATTGGTCCATAGTCTCGGCTGTATTGTAGTAAGAAAATTCTCGCGGGAAATTCACTTTGTTATATTAGACTGGATAACAAGCATTTGCGAGCTCTATATATGATTTGATTGCTTCCAAAATTTACCATCTTTGGAGATAAAAATATTCAAAATTACTAAATGATATTTTGCGTCTTGAAGGTCAAGCAGCAATCATTATTCCATATGTATTTAACGGTCATTTTTTATATTAATATGTATTTTTTTCTTATGTAAAATCTCCAGGTATCTTGTTAGCATTTTAGCTTATCCTTGATCGGTGTTCCGTGCAATAGCGGCAGCAGTAGCAGGAGCAAGTACATATATTATAGTTTGAGTGGTGTCAGAGACGCGCAGTCTCTGCCACGCCGCTGGCCTGCGACGGCCTCTTGTGCAATTAATTTATTACAAACATATTTAGGCATAATATATATCTTAATACCAGAATGAGGGGGCTTAATGGTAAGTATTAATTATAACTTAACTCATAACTATCCCACGACTGCCTCAGAACAGTAGTAGTGTTTGATTTATTGTTTTCAATAAATTATCCCGGTTATATATTTGAAAATAAAAGTGGTGAAATAAACAGCTCAGACAGTGTCAAACAATACATATTTTAAATATATAAAAACTTCATTGTTTGTATGTTTGTTACACGTGAGTTCCTAAACCGCTGTACAGGTTCTGGCCTAATTTAGTTAAGGTTGAAACGTCAAAGGTTTAATTTAAGATAAATAATGAATAGCAACAAATAGTTAATAATAGTTAAACGAATCTATTGTCTTTTTTGCTACTTAAAAACACGTGAAAAATTAGATTAAACATTGTTTCAATTGTATAAAGTTCAAAATTATTTGCATTAAAAATTTGGCTCCGCTCTACGCCCCGATCGGTCTGAACGAACCCTAATCCAGAAATTCACTTTGAAACAATAAGCATGGTTTTGTACTTTTTATATACATCCAAATCGTCCGAAATCAAAGACGTCCTAAAGGAAAAGCTTTATTACATCCAAAAGACATGCGTACAGGATAGACTAGACACGTAAATAAAATGTAATTTCATTAAGTCAGGATTTGGGGTTTTGGCCGGGCTGTAATAAAAGCATACACGCATGCAAATATGCATTTCGTACCATGTACATTTCTAAAATAGAATAAAGCACAAATAAAAATGAATGACATAATGAAGCTTTTGTTACAGGCCTTACTGTGAGTGAGAAAAATATCGGTAGACGCCGTGTTGTTCCGGTCATCTATTTACAAGGTTCCCATTACGAAGTCGGATACGATGTGGTAAGAATTTTGTAATAATATTTTTGAATTTGCTTTGCATGTAATTAATTCTACAAAAACTTTGTACTTTTATTACATTTAACGAGAAAATAAACAGGTAGGTACCAGCGATTAAATAAATAAAAGAAGGCCGTGCCGCAATTGCACTCCCTTGATGAATGTAATATTCGAATATTCATTTTTAAATGTCCATTTATCTGCGGTAGTTGAAGTTTTCCTACTTTGAAATGCTATGTAACATACTTTTAGTTTATAAAATATATTATATATTTTATAAACTATAACTAAATAAAATCCTAAGTTTCAATTATCTTAAGGAATGGTTACCGTTATTTTCTGACCTTTTGAAAAATATATATGTGTTACTAAAAACATCTTATATAACTCTAAAGGCCTTCAGATAACTGTTAGGTTATCAGTTTTTGTAAATCCTGTAAATGTGGACTATGTTGTAAAAAAAAAGTACATTTTAATTGTATCTAAATGTTTTATGACATTTAAATCTGTAAATATGGCTCCATGTCCCTAAACCAATACATCTAATAATATCTAAATAGTATGATTAATAAGTTACGTAACATTACCTTCAATGAGTATGCGCTGCACGAATCTAGATATAGTAATCTGCATAAATTATTGCTATTACTTGTAAAATAATACGTATCAATCATAATAGCTCTAAAGAAACATGACATTCTAATTTCGTTGTTAATTTTTAAATTTTTCTATACTAGATACTATTAACAAGTTTTTAATGAATTACTTCTTAATATACTATATAATAATATATTTTAAACATCAAAACTATCGACTTATTTTTTTCCATTTAACACTCCGGGAAATAAAATATGAAATTTAAAAAAAAGCTAGTGTCACCAAGCGGCTTTTTCCGCAACAAATGCTGACAAATCTTATGTAAAACCTAGTCGATTATGAAGCCTTGGCAATGACAAGATCTCACCATTTTGATAGAACATTTTATGCATTTCAGAATAAAGTATTTTAATTAGATAAATGAAGTGTCAAAAATATTTGACCGTGTTAATTTTAGGTTACATGTCCTAACTATAAAATGACACATGAGATCTCACAAATTGTTGACTGACGAATCCAAGTGTATTTATTATCTATGCCTATACATAAAAAACTATAAAAATATCGTTATTAATAAAGATATAATATTTATAGCGCTTTATCGCCCTTAATACATACTGCTTACTATGGATTTGTTACGATTTGTTTGAATAATTTATTCGCTAACAAGACAGTCATTAAAAGTAAATCAGGGTAATTTTTTAAATTAAAAAAGGCTTATTGTATTATTTTGATATTCATAGCCAATTATTACTTATATTTTCAGGGCCGTAACTTTGCCTCTGTTATACAAAGTTACCTCAAAACATATCAAGGGTTGAAAGACTTTGAGAAGGAATATAACACAGAATCAGGGCGAACAGCATACGACAAAACTCTGCAAAACATGAAGCAAAGGTTTCCTTACTACGTGAAAGAGATCCAAGGAGTGGCTGACGGTGCAAAGGTTCCTTTCTATCAGGTCAGTGTTCAATAAAGGTTTTTAGAACATCATGTTTAAATGGCTAACAGCTTAATGGTAAAGTTTGCTAGATCTGATCCGCCATTGCGGTCATTTCGAATCCATCATCCTCATCATCAGCCTGCCCTTGTGCCTACGGAGGGTCGGCACAGTATGTACTACTTTTCCACACATCTCTATTAGCCGCCATATCTGAATTCACTTCTTTCTTTCGCATATCCTCTTTCACACAATCAATACTTTCAATCTTCCTCTGCCTTTTTACCCATCCACATTTAATGTCATTATTTTCTTATTATCATATATCATATCATCATCTCTCCGCAAATGCCAAAACCACACTACACTCTTGCTTCTCTATTTCTCCATTACTGGCGCTAATTTCAAAATGCTTTTTTCTACTATACACATTTTAACCTTATCTTTTCTTGTCATTACACATCTTAACATACGCATCTCAGCCACATGCAATCTACTTTCATCCGAAAGTTTGGTGGCCCAACATTCAAATCCATATAGAAGAGTGAATAGGCACTTACAGGCTAGCGCACCATCTCTCGACCAAATCTCCACTAACACCAGGTGGGGTCGTGGTCAAGCGCTGGCTTATCAAACGTAAAAAAAATACAAACTACATATACAAAATACATTACGACAGTATTGTTTAATCCATATAACACCTTTATTTATTTATTTATTTAAAAAATTTCACAAAACATACATATTCATATGGTAGGTTGTCATTGGAGCCTATCTTAGTGTAAACTGTGTGACAGACACCGGCGCCTTCCTTTACAATATAAATAATTAGCTATTTTACGTGTTATGCGTTGTGCGGTATGATGTATTTGTGTATATGTTGATACAAGTGCAATATACGTAATAACATGTGTGTGTGTGTGTGTGTATGTGTTTTTGTGTGTCGGTTATAAGGCTGCGTACATACGTCCGCATACACACTTATACCCTACCACATACGCACACATGTGTGTATGTGTCGGTTATAGTTGTGACAGATAATTCGAGTGTATTCTTTGATGTTATTTAACTTGTGGGATGAATTAGTAACCAAAGGGAGATCTCCGACCGAGCGAGTTTGTATGCTCGGCCAGGCCGAAGCCCACGTTGTAGATTTCAGATGTTGTATATACATCGTCGAACGTTGTAAACTTTGATAGCGCGATTCAGGATTGCATCGCTTATTGGTCCGCCACATCACTCCCCCCCGGAGACCGGAGGTCGAATCAATCAATGCGTCATGTGCTTGAAATCGCTAATGCCAGTGGAGAAAGTCCCAGTGAGTCGGAACTGTGGTGCTGCTGCACGGGCTCCAGTGAGTCGGAGACGCTGCAGTGCGGGGCCGATGCTATGTGCTGACCGGTCGTTGTAGTGAGTGTGCCCGATGAAGCTGATGAGGGTTCGCCCAGGCCGCGCTACGTTGTGGCAAGTGGACGAAGTACCCGAAGAGGCTGAAGTCTGGCTAGCGAGGTGCGGAGGGTGGGGAGTGATGATGATCACGAAGG
>JAAOEG020000025.1:248046-268262 GCA_011763625.2 Papilio bianor | reverse complement strand
AAAAAAAAAAATGAAAATTTAACTGACTTCTCGGGCAGAAAATACAGTTTTTTTTTTAATCGGTCACATGCTTTATCCATTTAAGTTTAAAATTCCGGAAGAAAATTTCACTGCTCGCCATTAGTGTAAACAAAATTAATTTATTTATGCAGCATATATAATCAAACTATTATAAATGTCAAATTTTAGATGGATGGATGGAAGGATGTTTGTTAAGAGTTTGTCGCCGAAACTGATTGTTGAACTTTGTCTTAGATTTAGCGGGTAGTCTGGAAGAACACATAGGCTAATTTTGATCACAGAAATAGTTATGGTTGCTGTGAGATGTTTTTTTGTAATTTAAGTATTTACTGGGTACTTCAGCAACGGTTTAACATATCTTACTGAAATTTAGCATAGATATAAAACATAGTATGGAATAGCACACAGGATACTAAGTTTTATTATATTATTGCGCTGAAGGAGTCGCGGGTGACAACTAGTTATTAATAATTTGATGGTAATGCCAAAAACGATGTTATTCAAATAGCTGTGGCAGAGAGAGATCGGTAATCAATAAAATGTAATAATTAAATTGCATGCTATGAATTGATGGGTCTAAAATATTTCATTGAATTACATCACAATTTTAAACTAACGGCACCAGGTCCTGATCTACATTAAATGGTCATAAATTTAAAAAAGGTAATCAAAATACATAAATAGATACACAATTTGAGATTATTTCATACATGATGGGTAATTGTGATTGCTTGTTAAATTAAACAATAACAATCAGCAGTTTCTACACAATCTATTCAGACTGGTTTTCGGTGTGCTTCTGTATCTATAGTTCAAACATTATTATGATAAGCAATACATACAGATATAAAAGATATACTCGAGCTAAATCAAATATTGAAGCTAGTTATTTATACAGAGTTGAAATTTGGATAGGATAGGACAGGAATATTCAGAACATTATATGTGAACCCTGAAAAGTCCCCACCGCTCCTGTTTTTCAAAACAAGGTTCAGGTTTAAACATATACCAAAATGGAATATGCATTTTTCTGGGGAATCAAGTAATTACCATCTAATAAAAAAAATAATGTAAAAAAATAATGTAATAAAATCATGTAATCAAGTAATCAAATAATTACATTAGACCGAGTTGTAGATTACAAAATTCTTTTACATCCTTTTATCTGAGGGCCATTGTTTCTAATATATTATGATTCAAACAGATGCATAAGTCGTATCTTTTACTAGCCGGCAATGACCTTGTTTGTCTATGTGGAAAATTATTTTCAGAAAACCTGGACCGAACTAATTTCAACTGAATAAACCGTAATATCTTAGAAACGTTGGATCGTTAAGAAAACGTTTTTATATGTAATTATATATTTTTCAACTGAGTCTATAATAATTTTCCGACAAAAGATACCAATCAGGCGAAAACCACTAAAAACCTATTTGGCGGACCATTGATCTGGATTTTTTTAAAATCCAGAACCTAAGAGGACTTTTCTGGATGCACATTCAATGGTGTTCCAATTTTCAGCTCTATCCGAATAATTGTAGCTTTGGTGATGTAATTAATTTTGCTTATCTTGATTCATAATTATGATATTTGATCGACATGACATTGATTTTGACATTGACATATTTTATGTTTTAAAAGATGACAGCAGTTTGTTATTGCCATATGAAAATTATAGATTCTCAACTCAATTAAGCGATTGCAAAGAAAAAAAAAAATATTTTTACTTATATTTAAATTAAAAATGTATTCATATCCTCCTTGCTTTTTACTTAATACATGTAATAAAATATCATTGGAACGAATGTAATACAAAATGATTATACGATCCTCACAGGTGCGTTTATCTTTTCCATTAAATAAATTTATATAAAATCTTAACCAAGCAATGATATTATATAAATATTTTTATTGATTTTCACATATCCTAATTGTTCAAATCCAAATTATGAAACATCTCCACAAAGTCTACTACAATCTGCAATATTCTTCTTACGTGAGTACTAGCATACGCAAGGATACTATGCTACTATATTTCAATATTTTTCTTCAGTTATAATATTCTTTATTTTTTGTTCTGCAATATTTTTCTATTAATATTTTAAATTCGAATTTTAAATTTGAAATGAAATCTTGTGTAACACTGTATAAATTTCACTTAATATATCACATTGTAAAACATTTGACCAAAAAAACAATAAAATTAACGGCAATTATAACAGTGTTAAATTATGTAGAAATTTTTCAAAAAGAACTTAGAGCTATTTCTTGTAAAAAAATAATGATATAAAAATTAAAAACCATACTATGAGAGGAAAATTAAAGAAGGTGGTCCGTTAACACCATCGGTTTTATTTCAAGTTTGAAGCATCCCTGACGCGCCATTGTAGAGTTGTGGTTGTTCGTGTTACTTAGTGTCATTATGCATAGATTCTGTGTTTTTTATTAAGTTTTAGAGCATAAATGAGAATATTTTTTTACAAATGTATTAGTGAAGTTAATAAATGTGACAATAATGCGTGCCGAACACTTATGTCTGACTAATTACCATCCCTGAGTCACCACGGTTAGTTTAAGTTGATGTCTGTCTGAGGTTATTTGTTGTGACATATAGTTATATATCTACAATAATTTGTCATCGGCGATTATTAAAAATTCTTTATTTACCTAATAATCATATATCCGGTTTTGTTTTATTGTAAAAACACAACTTTTTTGCTTGAGTCAATCTTGTATACACCCAAACCCTCTCTTGGCGTTGGTCTTCTTTCGTAGAACAATAGGGGTTAATTGCATAAAAAGAATACATTATCAACTTTTACGCGTAGTTTTGATTAATGCAGTAAAAAAAGTTTTTATTTCTTTGCATATGTAATTACGATATCTGTATATTTCAATCTGTAATTAATAAAATGGAATAGAACAAAAATTAAATACAAAGCAAAAAACAAAATAATTTTCTGCTGACCAGTTTTAAAAATTGATGGAAAACACTAATGTTTAATGTATTTGTGTGGCAGGCATAAACTAACCACAGTGGAAGTGTTTGTTAGCTAGTGTGGTTATTTTAAACAATCCATTTTCAAACTTTTTACACACTTTAATTAACAACTCAAATTACCACCTATGTTAAAAAGTTTTTGATGGGATAATTGTTTTAGTTGCAAGATAGGATTAAGGTAATTTAAAAAAAAATGTTGAAATATGCTACATTTTCTAAAAGTGACTAGTGCCAAAAGAATTTTTATTGCATATATACACATAACCACTAAATTCATTGTAGTAATCAACAATATCAAGTTACCATGTTTATCACATCTTGAGCACTAATTATTTATTTATTTCTAAATTAGATATGATTTCATTTTACACATTTTTACTATCTGTACAAATAGTTTATTAGTTTTTATGCAGGCCTTTATCTGTAGGCTTTGCTTTTAATAAGTATTTCATAGAGAGGTAACAAATTAACATTTACCTTTTCACATAAGTGTTGGGTCATAAGGTATGATGATTGTATGATACATTAATTATCTAAGATAACTAATAAATAACCATTGGGTATAATAAAGTATTTTCTAAATTACTTGATGCCCATTATGATGCATTTTGCAGTTTAATAAAGAAGGCTTGCTTGCAGGCTAGTTTAAGCAGCAGCACGTGGGGGGCGCGCAATGGAGGCGGGAGCGCGGGCCCTGGATGTGCTGCCCCTGCTGCAGGAGCGGGTGGCAGCACTCACCGGTGGTCTGGACCGCAGGGGTGGGCCCATTATATGGTTTCCTGCAAACTCCAGGAGGGACAGGGTGGCTCCAGATGACTATAGGCGTTTGCTTCACTACCTTATGAGCATACCCAGGTGAGAGATATTAAAAGCATTAATATTGACATGGCAGTGTGGTTCAATTCTAAAAATGACTGTGTTTACATCATAGGTCTTATATGATCTGCTGGTATAACATTTTTGGGAGCGTCTTCCCCTTAACAGAAAGGGAAATTTTGGTATATAGTAGAACTTGTGTGGCACTGATGAATCATCTGTTGTAACAAAGAATTTACATGTGCACATGAGAAAGTGGATGTTATTACAAACTGAGTATGAAACAATTTGCTACAAAACCAACATTGTTAATTATTGAGGTAGCAGATATGAATTTTTAAATTTACTTTATTTGTGTTTAATTATTATTAGTAACCTTAGTTTTTGCTGTACACCATTTTACACTAATTAATAGTGATTGATATCTTTTTGTCATATCAGTATGACATACAGTCTTCAAAAAGGAAGAGGTTGTCAATTTGCTTATATTTTGAAAAGGGAATGTTTCAATATTAGTTATTAATATTACTTGGTTTTCAAAGTTATTCCAGGGCCGTCCTAACATCAATTAAGGCATAAGTAGCCATGTTTTGTGTCATTGCTATAAATTACACAATAGGTGTGAAAATAATCTTGAAGTCATCTTTAATTTATTTATTTACAAATGTTAACACAAAATACAAGGTTAAAAATATATTTTCAATGGAATAAAAGTGAAGTACAAGCGAGCTTAACTCTAAAAACTCTTAACTCTCTTAAGTGTACAATGTTTGCTTCTGAATAGATTAAATGAGTTTATTAATATTACTAAAAGAGTTCCTCGAGACAATTTTTATTTTGTAATAAAAAATTATATCATTATTATGATTGTTTTAGTCAATAAATTGTCAATAATTATTTGTTGTTTTAGTGATTCTGTCAGGACACATGGCTTCACAATCTTGATAGATATGAGAGGTTCGGCATGGGCTGCTATTAAACCTATTTTGAAAGTTCTGCAAGAACATTTTTCTTCGTCCGTCCATCAGGCACTGGTAGTTAAACCTGACAATTTTTGGCAAAAACAACGCACAACTATTGGCTCACATAAATACAAGTTTGAGGTAAGAAAATAAAAAATATCTTACTTAGTATTAACCGTCCCCAAAAATATGTGCTAGATGTGGAGTTGCGAAAACCGTAGCCCCTACTACTAACTTACTAGTATTAACTGACTCTAGAGAACAAATTTAATTAATGATCACTGTTATTATTTCAGACAACCATGATCAGCTCGGAAGCTCTGCCTAAAGTGATAGATAGCACACAATTGACATCAGACCTTGAGGGTACACTGCATTATGACCACCCACAGTGGATTGATTTGAGACTGGTGAGTGTAAGTTATGAGTTGTAAAGCATTGTGTGCGGCCGAGACGACTCAGGTTCGTTGCAGGCGCTAGAGGAGCTGCTATGGCAGGCGGGCGAGCTGCTGGATCGGCTGGACGACCTGCAGGAGGACGTGGCGCGCGCGGACTTCGCCGACGACGTGACGGGTGCGCGCCGCGCCATCGACGCACACGCCGACATCGGCAAGCGCCTCGCCAAAGTGCCCGTCGACGAGCTCGAGGCTCAAGGTAACAAACACCTTCTGTTCCATGTGTCGTGGCCTCAAAGCGCTCAATCGGGAATATAAAACACACCAATTATCTATTTTCAGCGATTTTGTTTTATTTTATTTTTATCATTGCACATATACTTATAACCTCGTGGATATGCCAAATAATGAATGACACGATAATATTGGTAAACGTCGGTTTTCTAGCCGGAAATGAGTTTGAAAATTACGCAATTCTTTTAACCTTGCCGGAGGAAAAGCGATAATCGTAAGATGTACGGGCGCACGGTAACACCGATCGAACGGAATTTTTCGCGGACCAATGATTTGAGAGCGGTTTTAGCGTTAATGAGTCCGCGTGCGCGACGGCTCGATGTTGTACAACCGCTGCAATGCGCAGTGGCGCTCTACACGTGTGCTTCCGTTGCTGCCGATGTCGCAATCGACACGGTATCGTAACACCTTTACCTCCTTTCTTGGAATGTGCATTTTTTTAAGCAGTATAAAGCGTAATGCGATGTGTTGATGATGTCTTGCCTGCGCCCATTAATTACCTAAGGGTGTTAATCGACGTGTTTTCTGTTTGAGTCGGGATATTGACCGTGTGCCGTATGTGGACCGTGGCAGGGTCGCGGGTGCTGCAGCGGCTGGAGGCGGCGCAGGCGCAGGCGGCGGCGTGCGCCGAGGCGAGCGGCGAGGCGGCTTTCCACTGCGGCTCGCCCGGCGCCGTGCGCGCGCAGCTCGCCGCCGTGCGCTCGGCGCACGCGCACGCCCATAAGCTCTGGCAGCACAAGAAGATGCAACTGGACCAGTGCTTCCAGCTCCGACTCTTCGAGCAGGATTGTGAGAAGGTCGGTATTACTTTACTTATTTCACGGACTGGCGCACGAGCACCCCCATTTTAATTACTTTGGCGCGATGCGCGGGCGAGGTGTTTTGTAACGGTTTCAAGGACACATCGTTGTCGATTATATTTAAAGGTGCGGTGTTAAATATAATTTGTCTTTTCTAGATGTTGGAATGGATCGTCAACCATCGAACGGCATTTCTGGCAACGTATGTCGAAATCGGGCGATCGTGCGCGGCGGCCAAGCGCCTGCAAGAGGAGCACGCGAGGTGCGTACCGACCGGCCCCGGCGGTGCACCCGGTGGTGGGCACCGTATGAGCCGAGTGGTATGTGTGGGTGCGGTTGGTTACGTTGCAGGTTCGCGGCGGCGTGCACGGGCGGCGGGCGGCCGAGCGTGGCGCGCGTGGCGACGGCGGCGCGTCGTCTCGCAGATAAACGCCACTACGCGGAGGCGCAGATCTCCGCCCTCGCGCTGCGCCTCGAGCGCGCCTACAAAAACCTCGCCGCAGGTCACGCCGAACGGTGCACGAACGAAGCGATAAGAGATCGATCAAAAATAACGTGAAATTTGAAGTACTTTTTTGCGGCTAGGCCTCGAGGAGCGATCGGCGGTGCTGTCTCTGTCGGTGGTGTTCCACCACAAGGCGGAGGCGTACGCCGCGGCGGTGGGCGGGTGGGGGGCGCAGTGTGCGCTGGCGCTGCAGCTGGCGTCGGGCGGGCCGGCACCGGGCGGGGCGGGCGCGCCGGGCGGACAGGGCGGCGCGCCCTGCACGGACCCGCGCGCCCTCGAGCAACACGCGCAGCGCCACCGCCAGCTTTACGAGCACATGTGCCAGGCCTATACCGAGGCGAGTGCCGCCCGCGTTTGCCTCTTGTTATTGCACTCTTTTATAAGTAATCATTATTTATGGAAAAAAAATTCTCTGACAGGTTCATTCGACGAGCAAGAAACTTCTGTACCAACTTGACCATCTGGTTCAAGTGTGTCATCGGACCGACTCCACCGACTTGGTACGTCGTTATCGATGAATCGGACCGGTGATTTGGAGTAAAAGCGATAAGTTATTGTGATAGTTTAAAAAAAAGTCCTACCGTGTAATGATGAATGTGTCAGGGCGAGGAATGCGGCGGCGGCGCGGGAGGAGCCGGCGGCGGTGCGGGAGGCGACCCCGCCGCCGATTACAGCTCGGGCGCCAACCACGTGCTGGCCGTCATCCACCAGATCCTCGGGCATCACCGCGCACTGGAGGCGCGCTACCACCAGGCGCGCCTCAAGCTGCATCGCCGCCTCGCCCTCCTACTCTACAAGGAGGACTGCCGCCAGGTGCGCGCCGCGCGCTCGACTTCTTATGCGCCCCGACCCACACCCACGTGCTAAGCTAACGCGATGACGTTTGCAGGTGCTGGATTGGCTGTCAAACCACGGCTTACAGTTCTTGCAGAAGAACACTGGAATAGGACGAAATCTTCACAAGGCTCGTGTATACCAAAAATCTCACGAACACTTCGAAAACGTGGCGCAGGTGCCTACAACTTTGTACTCGCTTTGAGTGATTAAAAGAGCGATAAAATATAGTGCAGTGTGCACGGTGCGCGCTGATCGTGTTCTGTCGCAGAATACATACACGAACGCGGAGAAACTGCTGTCGGCGGCGGAGGAGCTGGCGCGCTCGGGCGAGTGCGAGCCGGAGGAGGTGCTGGGCGTGGCGCGCGAGCTGGAGGCGCACGTGGCCGCCTTCGCCGCGCGCGTCGACCGCCGCCGCCGCCGCCTCGACCTCGCCGTGCTGCTCTACACGCACGAGAAGGAGGTCGGTGCCACCGTGCCATTGTGCCATTCGCATTACCCTCGGCACGCATGCCGGCTCACGGGCGGCGCTAATGTGTCCCGTGCCGGTGCAGCTGGTGCAGTGGCTGGAGACGTTGCGCGGCGGCGGGGGCTCCTCGGGCGCGGCGGACGAGAGCCCCGAGGCGGCTCGGCGCGCGCTGGAGCAGTGCGCGCAGCACCGCGCCGCCAGCCTGGACGCCTGCGCCGCCACCATCGCACAGGGAGAGACGCTGCTGCAGGACCTCAGGTCGGTCACTTCTTGCATTTAAGTCGCATCGCAAGCATTGCCAACCCGCCCTCCGGTCCCGCACACGGCACATATTCATTATAATAAAACAAACAATGCTCGTGTGCGCTGTTTCTTTTTGTACAAAGGTCGCCTTGATTCAATTTGTTCTTATACAATGAATGCTCGGTATCGATTACTAATCGATATGGATGTTTAAATGTTCGCTGCCATTCTTTTGTAGACAATAGAGACGAGGCCGAATCCGGCACCCGCCATTCTGCCTGGATCGAGACCTTGCGCGCTTTTATATTCGTTGTCGTCCTTGTCGTCCTTGGACCTCTACAATTTATAAAAATACATCTTCCTTAAATAGAAATATACCCCTTTATAAGCAACGTTTTTGTAAGAGTTTAAATATAACATTAAACCGAGAAGTATCAGTACACGTCGCGTCACAGCATCCGATCCATATGAATGCGTCGGCCAAAGTGGAACGACATTCCAATTATGTTAATTGTGTTTCAAAATGAAGAACGTTGAACAGCAGCAGGCAGCATCTTTCATTGTATTAATATTCATCGAACTTCTTTCTAGTGATATATCATTAGCTCCATTAGCAATCCAATACAATTCTGTTTACATATTCAATTTAAACAACAACAGTAATAATATATGTTAATGATATAAACAACGGAACACACAATTCAAAAATCTTACGAATATTATAAACATTTTTAAGGATGGATATTTGTTAATGGTATCACCAGAACGGCTACACGGATCTCGCTGAAAGTGGGCAAAGATGTACCCATAGTCTAGAAAAAACACAGAATTAATTTTGTTCTTAATTCCGAGCGGACCGAGTCGGTGGGCGAAACCTAGTTTTTAAGATGAAGCTACAAATGTCATCTCACGAATAGTCTAGATACATGCTTCCACATTTTGTATCGGGCGTTATAATTAAAATGTTGATTCAAGAATGAAGATTGCATTACATATTTCGGAACCTTCGGAACTTTCGGAACCTCCTAAAAATACGTCAACTAAAGTTGACCGAAGTAATAGATCTGATATAATGACAATTGAGTAAGGAGTAAAGAAGATTTCGTAAAGAAGTTTTCCACCCTGACTAAATCTTTAGCGACGTAAGCTAGTTACTAAGACCTGTTTTTGTCGTAAGTTTTTACGGACGAACGAGTTTAATCTCAAAAATACTACACCAAACTCCTCAGAGGCACATGTGTAATAATGTTGACCATTGTGTAGACTGACGATCAGGAGTGTGGAGCTATCTCTCAATAGAGTGGGAGGTATGCGCCGCCGCTGCATGTTAAGTCAATAGTTTAACTATAGGTAATTGTGAGCTCCCTCAGCGTTCCGGTGTGAGCGCGGGATACTTGGCGCGAGCTTCGGGTATTTTTCTTTACTATGTTCATGACAAGATTCTTCCACTAAGTGTGTCTGGTTACTTTCTTAATTGTTCTCCCATCACAGTTAGGCGTTTAGACTTTCGACGACATGTCTCTGGAAGGTCTATATTATAATACCCTTCCAATGTCCAAGGATATTGCACAAACTAGGATTAGTATTTAGTTTAGTAATAATAAAAGTAAATATTTACATCCTAGTACGTACCATACCTTTCAGTGGCACATCTCAGGGATCGATATCTACTAATTTGGCCGAATAAGAATTTTATGTACCAATCCAAGAATTGGAAATGTGTACTGAATACATTTCGTACAAACAAATTGCACACAATAGAGGACGCAGTTTGTTTTAGCAGCGGCTGGGGCGTATACAAAGGCCTCCCCTTCCCTGCCCTCTACTACTCATCTCAATTCAAGAGCAATTCTAATTTTTTTTGCCCTATTATCCAATGGAGATCATTCAACAGCCCTAATTGGAAATAATTCCACGTCCGTATCGATGTGGCGAGGTTGTGGCAAATCATAACTTTGTTTTAAATTTGACCGCTTATGTCTTGCAAACGATGCTGTTTTATTTAATTGAACATTATTATTTTACTATCGAAAAATGTAAGTATAAAAATATTTAAGACAATATCAGTTATATATAAAAACTACGATTAAACTCTATTCATTAAGTGATCAGGTTGTATGTAGTCGTGAGCCGCGTGTGCACTTCCGAACTACCAATTCGGTAGTAGGCAAGTATCGGCTTTGAATTCTTTGCCACCTATATTTATAAACATGATGAATGTGGAACTCGCGTCCACAGAGCTCAATAAAGTGACTCCTTGCTCTGACTTGCCCCGTCTATTGTAATTGTTGCAGACAAGACAAAGGAAATATGAATATTCTTATAAAATAATGTAATTTATGTATTTAACAGTTTTTGCTGATTTTAAATTGGTTTTTATTGTTAATTTATTATGAGAGAAGTAACTTGCATTGAAGATTTTGTTTTTACAAATATTCTTTTACTCAATTTATTTAGTTAAGAACTTATGTTAGTTAACATTAACCGTTAATCGGCTACTGGATTCTCGTTCACTGTATTTTATGTTTCAAGTGTTAACATTGACAAATAAGTTAATTGTTAATGAGACAGTGTTGTATAGTGATCGGCAAGGCTAGCGGGGCCGGCGAGGCTAGCGGTATGGTGTCGGAATGCATTGGCAATGCAAGTTGAGTTTTCTCCGGCGACGCCGCGATCAGTCCGCTCTCGACCACTGCCGCGTCGCGACGCGACGTTAAGCTCGCGATTTACTTTGCTATTGAAAGCCTAAACGTATCGTAACATAGTGCGGCTCACTGTGTTGGATTTTACGTTTATCATTATTAAATATCCGTTGTTAACGATTAATTACATTCATAGGTGAATAATGTCGATGGTGATTTCGTTCTTTTTTTAATCAAATTAAAATAAAAATAATTTACTGATTTATTAAAGATTCTGTTAGTGAGGCTTGCATTTTAAAATTAAATAGAGTGTAAATAAATACTTAAAATTGAAGGAGGCCAAACAATCGAGATGCAGTTCATGTAATGTTTTGTTTACAATCTGCGCACGACCTTGGCGACTGCCGGCTGGCCGATAGGGTAGGGCCCCACAAACAGTGCGGGTGTGGTCGAGTTGCCTTCGAAGGCCGCCTCGAGGGCGGGGGCGATCTGTCAATCTTACGGGCTTTATAGAACATTTCATTTTTCGTTTCTATCTAAATATCTTACTCCAAAAAATTAGCTAAAAAACAGATTGAAATTGGCGACATTACAAGAATTTGGTAGCTTTTCTTTATGACGACTCCATAATATAATCCGCCTTCATTTCTTTTACAATTTAATGAGTATAGATTAAAAAAGTAAACGGCATATTGATTTTGCTAATATATTTTATTTAAAGTCCCAAACTTCCGAAATATCGTACAAGAAGAAGAAATATTAAAATGGAACAAGTACATTGACTTTGACACATTTACATAGTACATTGACGTTGTGTTGTTTCGTATTATACAACGTAACTAGCTGTCGCTCGCGGCTACGTTCACACGGGTTTAAAATAAAACTTATTATCCCATGTGTTCTTCCGGACTTTCCTCTACATCTTGCAGTTTTGGCTGCAAACTCTAACCAACATCCCTCCATCCATCCAAACTTTCGCATTTAAAATATTACTAGCTGTTGCCCGCGACTCCGTCCGCGCAGAATGTAGGTAAAAGTTAGGATATATGTTATTCATAACATACATTTTTTGGGTGATGAAAAGTATCCCACATGTTGTTTCAGACTATGATCTATATCTGTGCTAAATTTCAGTGAGATATGTTTCACTGTTACGGAATTATCAAGCAAGTAGATAAATAACAAATAACTATGTACGTATCCTTTAGGCACCGTAACTTATTCCGGGTTCAAAATATTTTTATGTGTTCTTCCAAACTTTGTTCTATAACTGTACAAAATCTCATTAAAGTATGTTAAGTCTTTGCGGACTTATCGAGTAAATATGCGAATAACAATAAACTATGTATTCCTCGGGAACCGTAACTATTTCAGGGATCAAAGTTCAGACTATGTTGTACACCTGTGCCAAATTTCTATAAGATATGTCGAACCGTTGCAGAATTATAGAGTAAACATGAGAAAATAAAATAAGTGTATCCCACGGGAACCCTTACTATTTCCGGGATCAAAAGTACCCTATGTGTTTCTATAACTGTATAAAATCTCCGTAATATATGTTAAGTCGTTGCGGACTTATCGAGTTAATATGAAAACAACAAAAACTACGTATCCATCGGGAACCATAACTATTTCTGAGATCAAACTAGCCTATGTGTTCTTCCAGACCATCCTCTACATCTTTGCCTAATTTCATCGACATCCGTTCAGCAGTTTAGGCTACAAACTCTAATAAACATCCATACATTCATCTAAACTTACTTTTTATTAAGATTAAAATATTAATGACATTGATGGTGTATTGATATGATTGATATGGTGGTTATTGGCGTTGCGGTTACGGGTCATGATTGAAAGGGCGGTCGAGCGTTGCCTGACGAGCGGCGATGTGTGCACCACACACGCCGGCGCCGTTGTCTTGTTTTAAAGTCCCTGCAAGCATTAGCACAGGCAGATAGAATTAACTTATTTTAGTTTAAAAGTCAAAGTTATTAAGATTACGTGTTTTTTTTACATATAAAGCATTTTTAAACAGGATGAATAATATAATATATATAAATTCTAGTATCGTAGTAAAATCACGGTTGTAAAAAGGATATATACACACAACTTGACATCAATACTATCCTATATTGTTTCTGTTGCTGGCCACAGGTCCCGGGAAGTCGGCTACAATAGCTAATGATCGCGCCGAGGGATTTAAATTGTCTCACATACGCCGCTTCCGGTGCGCACTTACGTCTGAGCACCCATCTTGCCGATTTTTATTATCCTTATCATATTCACACATATCAGATCCATAAATAATTAAAGCTGTCCTAAGTATCACCTTATGTTTAGCGCTCGCCTTTTGTGGTGAGATGCGTGGGAAAAGTCTCAACGTAGCGATGTTCAATTTTCCATCTGTGTACACTTCGATAGCTCAACTACATACTCAAAATTCTCACGTTATAATTGTGTCTTTATCATTTTTATCTTGAAAGTCTCAATTAATTCAACACATGTTTTATTACATTATCCATACATACTACCCGGTTTTTATTTTTCAAAATATTTTGTTCGTTTCTAAGAATAGGTTTTCAGACGGATCTTATGTTGGAACGTGATATCTGTCACTGCAGCTAATGTTTATTCCTAGGTATATACAAATATCCCCAGGTTTGTTGTATGAAGGGCCCTCGCGAGTCCTCACCGGCTCGATCGCGCCGGTGCTCCCTTCCGCTTCAGAAATGGGCTCGCTCGATGCCGAGGCTAACGACCGTTCTCATAATGTGTCAGCACTACTCATAGCTTTAAACTGCTCTTGGTATATCACGGCTATGTGGTCGATTGTATCTTGCGATGTTTCAATTTGTTTATAAAGTTAGGCTGCCAATATTCACTGTCGTCTCGACGAACGGGCACTCGTCGTCGTCTCAAAACACTAGTGATAAATAGAGGCACTGTGCGCGACGATACTCTTGGACATATGGCGAGATAACTAGCTAAAGCCCCTTTCTATTGGGGACCGAGTGACTGAACGTACTGTGCTGCTGCATTCTAAACATTGGCGTCATAAACATTTATTTGGGAGATTGAGAGATTGTTGTATTCAACATTTTATGGAAAAGATTAGTCAAGAAGGGAGGCAGGCGTACGGTTTGTTGCAATGTATAGAAATCTTCTTTTGTAAAGAATCACTCTTGACCTCCTTGCTCAAAAGGAAAAATAAATCTCGCCTTCTGTCTGGCGAGATACGAAAAAAAAAATATGTTATTCAAACAAATATTATAGTTCCAAATATATTTACAGCTCGTTTAGGTAATTATTACGAGTACACTATAGCAGTCGCTTGCGACTATATCAGCGCGGATTTAAAATTAATTATAACCTATGTTGTTACCGCGCACATAAGCTACCATCCCGTCAAAATTGGTCCTGCCGTTTTATTAATATTACCTGGAACATACGGGGCCTTGCTGATAGGCAGACGGACATAATTTAAAATAATTGTTATTCAAAAATGTGCTAACGAAGTATGAATTTTTCAATATTACGCACAATTTTTTTACTGTAGTATTTGAATAAATTATGCACTTGTTGAAATAGACGGCTGTCTTTTTCAAAAAGTCTATTAAAAAAACAACCATTTAAGGCATTAAATGGTTGTTAATGTTGACTTAGATCGAACGTCTCATTTTACTACCCGTCCAGGTTAATTGTATCAAGCAGAGGTATTCGCGATGAGACGTGTTTATCCATTGTTACGGAACGCATTTCTCGCTCGGAATGATAGCCCGCGCTCACTAGAGAAAGTCCCCGCATTATCTGTCGTGATGTTACCGGAATATGTATCGGAAAATAAACGACTCTTGCTCCTGAAACAGCCGCGGTTTTGATTGTTTCGTCATTCACTCTATATTTTGAGCTGGAGACAATTGCATTACGAAATAGGCATTATCTTTATCGTATTTTTTAAGTTTCATTACAAATGACGTACCTTTATTTATGTCTACATTTAGTTAAACGCCAAATATTTACACATTTAGTATGATCATATTAGCATTATAGTTGGTGTTCTATCGGCTGCTAGTTAAATCGGTTCATTAGGTATTTAGGTTGGACATTTGATGTCTGACTATGGTTCATATAATTTGATATTTTTATATCGTAATTGTACCTCCGGCGAGCTATCGCGTGGAATGTTCGGATTTCTTTCTTCTTTGGCAGCTTGCTATAAGCGTAGCGTGTGTACGCGGCCGGCATCCTGCCTTTTGACACTAGTACTTATATACATTAACTTTCTAAAAACTTGATTTAAAAAGCAAAACAAACAAAGTATTATCTTTTCTCGCTCCTGTATAAATAAACTATTCTTTCATTTATTACAACGTGCAGTTTAATGTAAATTTTGTAGAAATTTCACGGACAAGGAAAATTTGAAAATGAAAGCGGTCTCAAACAGAGCAATCCTTTTTTATTTTACAAAAAATTCGTTGTTGGTGATTATGCGCCGCGGTGCGTGCACAAAGGGTTAATACTTTTGCATCCCCATCCCTGGTCGCAACCCAGACCCCCCGCATCCCTCTGCCCACCGCGCCTGTCTCACCCGCCTGCGGAGCCATAATGTCTATCTGCTCCCGTTCCTATTCATCAACACTTATCTGTTGCAATTGTTTTAGTCAGACTAAAAAAAAATCACCTTTCGATTTTTCATAGTCCTTTATTGTTCTGTGAATTTGTGGGCCTAGACAGTAACATTTCACTAGTAGTAAAGTCCAACAATTTTAGAATTTTTCCAACAATCTGCTTGTATCGCACCTGCGCGTATTGACCTTTTATAAAAGAAACTAAAACTAAATACGAAGTTAGTAATGGTACTGTTTCCTAATGCCGAATTAAAGAAACCTTTAGGTGAAACTGGGTATAATACGGTGCTATTATAAACCATATGATTAGCGATATACATAACAGCGGACATAAAACGTCTGCGATTTGTATTTTCGAGCTATTTATATAATTAAAAACCACACTGAAATTGATGGAGACGGGAACGACTACCGGCGTTCCTGCGCCATTGCCCCGGAAGGCGGCGAGTGCGCCCGCCGAGCCTGAAGTTAATGTTTGCTCTGTCCCGCTCTGCTAAGTCCGCGTCACATTGCGATACATTCGTCACAATAACGATGGTCTCGTTTCCTATGCAGTCAATGCGCCCTCACAACTAACAGTCACATCTTACTGGCTTGTATATTAATCCATTAGCATCCATCCGCGGCTGCGACAGCGCGGACTTAATAAAAAACTAAGTAGCCTATGTGTTCGTCCAGACTATGGTCTACTTCTATGCCAAATTTCAGTGAGATCCATTTGGTTGTTCTGGAGATAGGTAATAACAAACACCCATTAATTCATCCATTTAAACTTTTAAGTTTAATATATTAGTAACTTATATAACACTTACTAAAAAGGAAAGGAAAACATCGTGATGCAACCTGTACATATCTATGATGAAATTCAAAGATATGAGTGATGTCAACCCGCACTGGGCCAGCGTTGACTAAGACGTAGTCATCGCTAACTTAGGTCTAACCCAAAATGGGCCTCATTATAAAATGGAGGATGAAATGTTTTAGTATAACCAAATGAAAGGGCTTGACTAATAGAATAGCAACTTGAAATAAAACCTGAAACACTTATTGATAACTAAACAATCAATCAATTAAAACATTCTATTTACAATACCTGTTTAATTTTTATAAAACATTTATACTAAACAGTTTTGTGTCTGCACTTTACGCTGTCTGTCTGTCTGCAATTTAAAAGCAGCTAAATAAATACATAGTAACACTGTTTAAGCGTTCCGCTGCACTTAAGGTGCAATTTGCGAAGTTTCTTGCTTGGAGCTTTTAGCTTTGTAATCATACTTACAAGGGCTTTCCTTCAACTGAAAAGTGTAAAAATATTTTATTTCAACTAAGCTTTTTTATATAGAAGTCACGGGTTAAATATAATTTTATTCGTACAATGAATACCTCGCATTAATTGTCTTTCGAAAGTCAGTCGGCTTATAAAATAGCTACGTACATATGTTTTATTTGTAGGCGCAACTCATAATCAAAGAAAGATATTCAGAATTCTGTAGGTACGGATATCCTGTCTAGACTGCTATTGTAAGCCATTATGTGTTTTTTATTTGCAACTAACTAAATAAGTAATAAAATTCACATTCAGGGCTTTTCCTTAAAGACGGTGTTTCAAATACGTTTCTGATTAAACATGCGACCTTTTTATATCGTAATTTTAACGATTATTGAAAAAACGTGGTTATTGAAACATTATTATTCGTAGACTTGCGAAGAGCGATCTTAACTAAGAAACAATAAAGTACTTGTACTGAAAGCAGTGTGATCATATTTTTGGTAAAACATATAACCACGTTTACGTATTTAATATTATTTAGCGGCGATCAAAGAGGTAAAACACGTGGTTAACTAAACAGTGCTTAAATATATTTTTTGGTGTTATACAGTGAATGTTTAATTCGTCGTGACAAGAAATGAAAGCTGTACTTCACTCTGAGTACTTATCACTGATTCAGATTCCTGCACTTTGAATACCCGACCCCTTTACAGTTGTACCCAAATGCTCAACTTTTAACTTCGCCGTGCAGATAGTCCCGCATTAATTAACAGCTAACGTGTTTGTGTAAAATCAGCGAGTGCGTATAAAGCCAGGCACTTGTCGGGGCAATGTGCCTCTGTGGTGGGGCTATCCCGCTCGGCCCGACCTCGCTCGCCTGACTTTGAGCTATGGGCTCAGCGAGCTGAAGCACATTGTAGTTTGTTGCCCAAATATTATTTCTTCATTAATATACGTAGATCGCATATTCGTAGATATTTTAAAACGATGTAATTTAGTTAACCCCGTTTGTTGTCTTTACCCGACAGAGTCCGCAGTATAATGTTGTTCGCGGTTACGATTTACTTGGGTTTTATTTAAAGGAAGACATTAAAGTGTACGATATCGTTGAAGGTGCCCGATTGCTGTAGAGCTCGGAGTTCTGTGCGAGCGCGGCACCGGGGCCAATCATCCAATAACGTTTATCCTGTGACCGCGCTGATAACAATCATAGCTCAGACATGGCCGTTACTTTTTCAAATGATCTGTCACCCTAAACTGACTTACGTCGTGCGTCGTTCTTATCTCGAAATATTTTTTTTCTCAACAACTTCCATTTTAACCGACTGACAAAGAGGATAATGCTTTTCCGAGCGTATGTAAGTTTGTTGTTAAGTATGAGGGTTTGTATTTATGTAAATTCCATTGTGACGGCCTTGAATCTGAACGTCTGAACCATTTTGGACTAGTGAGGTGTCATTCGATTCGTCTTCTTACCTGAAGTGTCATAGTTTAATTATCGTAGTATTTAAAATAAAATTAGGGGTCTACTCTAAATAATAGTGCGACTCTCACTCTTCCCTAAGTTCATTTTATATTTTACGAATTATTTTTTTCAAAATAACCAAATACTTTATGTAATTGTGTATGTATTTAGTTTTATATCTTTCTCTATAATTAGATATCTTTGCTTAGCTTTGAAAAACACCCAATAGATAAAGCTACCATTAGAACCTCATTAAATGGGTTTATTGATTTTTTTCCTTGACAAGGTTAGGTTATAATATTTCCTTATCGATTTTTCCGCCCTCTATATATGTTGATAGCTTAAAGTACTCAAAATGTTAATATTGTGCTCGGTGGAGATTACCTGAAATTCTCCTGTAAACATCATCATTATCTCCCTAGCCTTATCCCACTCACGTAGGGTCGACGCACAAGGTATTAAAAACCATGAATACAACCCTACTTGGGAGACAAATTAAATGAAAATTAATGAAAATATGCCATAACGCAAGTTAAAATATATATACAGTCAGACACAGGAAACTTACACTTCAAAATGAAATTTTAATGTCAACAAATGTTAAAAACCGTCCACAAACTCTGCCATAGTATTGTTTAAACAATGACGGGATGTGCATTGCGTTAACCTGACGCCGGTATTTTAAAGCGCACTCGAGTGTACTTTAATTACGCGATAGTCTAACTGTATGATATCAAAAACGATGGCTTTTACAAAAAGTAAACAAAGTTTTTCTTACGTAATTTATGATCTAAAACAGTCTCCAAAGTATAATAATTTTTTCATTTAATTTACTATTTCGCCCAAAAAAGGGAATACCAATTTTTTGGACCTTTGACCTTGAATAAATGTTTTTTCCAAATGCGGGGTCGGGGACTCTTAGGGGCTTACGTATAATAGAGTTCCGAATACTCCTACCAGATTTCAGCTCTATACCCGGTTTTGTAGCAGTTAAAATGTTACGTTATTCGTAAGGTATTTATATGTGCCTGACGTTTGTTATTATTATATATTTAAAGCAATCGATAGCCATAATATATTTATCAAGATGACGAAGTAAACAAATCATTAGGAAGGCGAGTACGAGCGCGGCGACTATTGCCGTCCGCGTGGTCGGCGCACATGTAACCGTAACATAACAGTAGTAGTAGCGAGCCATCGTGTAACACGTTCGCTGTAGTAAACTAGTTGATTTAACAATCGCCGCGGCGAGGCCATTATGTTTCTTAGAGTACGATGTAACTAATTCACTATTAGATAGACATTTTGTGTAGCAGCATTTTAAATTTTATGAGTTACTACTGCTTCCCGTGACTTCGAAATCTACATCTTTACATTTTAATTAATCTTAATGACTAAGCAAATTTGAAAAAAAAAGCCCGAACACCTATTAATAGTACTGAAAAGTAATTGTGTCAATTTTCAAGTAATTCTGTCGTAAAAATTAAATCTCTCCATAGCAACTTACATTCTTTCGATAAATCATCGCAATGGCATAACATCTGCCTATACAAGCGTTTACTATAGAGCATCGAACAAGATATATTGAAGATATTTTACACAAGTGTGTAAGAACACATAATGTGTAGAAATTGATGTTAGTCATCGAAATTGGACACCTTAATAATATCTTATTTGAGAAATGGTCACCGTCGACATTTATTCACCTACTAAATCGTCCAATCGGCCCCACAAGGCATAAGTGTTGGAAGTAAATGGTTGTATCGAAGCTAATACGAATTTTCTTGAGTGCGGTGAAATGATCATTTTGTTCCAAAATGCTCAAATATCACCGACGCTCTCACAGACACAAGTCCCCTGTACAGTGCTTG
>JAAOEG020000025.1:119333-140791 GCA_011763625.2 Papilio bianor | reverse complement strand
ATCATGTCAATATTGTACAATTAATGATATTTTGAAGTCAGGTTTGGCCTAGGTAGGAACTGAAACTTAGTACTTGTTCCAACACATCTCAGATAAAAATGTCACTATTCTACATATATACAATACATATATACATATACAATATTGACATCATACTAGAATAAGAGAGTTTACTTTTTCTCGAGGGTGGTATTCACGACATTATTTTTTACTTTTTAATACATTTTGTTGAGATTTTTTTAAGAAGGCGATTTTGTTTTTTTTATTCTTATGATTGTTAGTTTAAGTTTTAATTATTTACCTTGGTACAACTACTTTTGTCTCTAATGTTTAGTAGATAAATAAAGACAATTATTCCACTTTAATGCCTTTTAATGATTCGCCATTTAAAAAAAATAACCAAGTCAAAAAATCATAATATAGATCATGAATATTTTATGGATGTCACCATTTGCTTTATTTAGACCTCTTAAATTGTCGAACAAAGTACTTTTTGACCGTGTTCATATTGTCTTCTCATCTCAGTTAATTTTTCAATCAACCTAATTGAAATTGTATCATATATGCAAATCTATTTTCTACTTTTTATCTGTCAAGTTGTTGCCTAATATTAAATTCAGTTGCCACACCAAAAAAAACCACTGCCAATTCAAATTTAGACCAAGCTTACGACTATACGAATATAAAGCAGCCACTTTATACTTAAAATACTACTTCACTTACGATGCCAAACTATCCTTTTTATTATTGCACCTAAACTGTATAGTCAACATTTCCGTCCGCGTTATCTGAGAATACCAGATACGGTACTGTTTAATGTGTATATGTAACCTTATATTACATAGAGATTGCCTAAGTTTATTTTGATTTGATTATCCACAATTAACTGAATGTTCTCATTTGGTCATCGTTTCGATATTTAACTAACAGTGGCCAACGGGCAATTGAGAAGAGTTATTTTCGTTAAATGAAAACCATTCACAGAATCGCATTACATTTAATATCGGTAGAAACGGATAACATCATTCAGCCTTTATTAAAATTACATTTATAACATTTATGTGGATCAGATTAAACAAAGCGGCGAGTTGTATTTGTGGTAACCGGGTTGTCTGTGTGTCTCAGTCTGCCATCGGTCCCGGCCGCGACTCCGACTTGTGCAAGTACCGTCCGTAAGGCGTACGAAATATATAATACAAGGAGACATGGTACGAAACTTGACAATCAAGGAAGGAAAGGGAGGAAAGATGCGGGTGACCCGCAGACCACTCGAACAATTGTTCCATCGGTTTAGAATTACGTTCTGACGGTACTCGTGTACCCGAGAGTGACGCGAGTGACGCGAGTAACGCGAGTGACGCGAGTGACGCGAGTGACGCGAGTGACGCGAGTGACGCGAGTGACGCGAGTGACGCGCGCCTCGCTGCGTCAGATAAAACAAAGCTTAATTAAATACATATTTGTATTGTATTGCAAAGTGCGATTAGCGCTCCATTTTGTTCTACAGAGTTTCCGAAGCGCGCGACACAACGTTCTGTAAATGAAACAACAACAACATTTACATAAACTACATTTTTAGGTTTTAAGTTCATGCTTTAAATTGGATTTTCCACGTCGTAGTATCACTCAAATATATAGCCAGAGAGAGAGAGAGAGAGAGAGAGAGAGAGAGAGAAGGGCAAACGTTTTGAAAAATGTTATGTTCATTGATTAGTTTTTTCTTACGATATTGCTATCGTTTGCTATCGTTTCGTTACGGCCATTATCGCGGTTAACTCTTCTTGCTGCTTGTACCATGTATTGCTATGTCGTGTAGTGTATCGTCACACTGCGACGTGGGGCCGGACGTATGCTTTACTGCTCCTTGAAGGGCGTCGGGGAAGATGTTTTTGTCGGTGAGCCGCTGCTAAACCCCGCCTCAAATATCTCAACATTTTCTAATGTTTCCGCTGACTCTTTATTCTTACTCTTCATCGCCTTCCGTGCATCTGAAAGCGATATGAATTTATCTATATCTATCAAATGCTACAAGTGGTCCGGTGGAACGCCGCGGTAAGTCCGATGCAACCCGTATGAAAACATATAATCTTACCTATAATATGGTCTCGAATGCGGCTCGTAACTGCGGGCTTCCTCTTTTGACACTTTGTGGTAACTTTGGTTTTGCCCTTTCTCGACGGTTTTTTATTTTCGTCCGCACTTTCCACCCATTCGTTAATTTCGCCTGCCTGTATAAAGTTATAATTCCTTTGAGTTTCAGCCGGTGTTTAAGTTGAAATAGCAACCGAGGCACTGAGAACGTTTTACCCGTTCCTTGAATGGTGATTCGGTCGCAGAGGATGCGGGAACCGGCGGAGAACTATTGATTTGAGAAGAGAAGAAAGGCTTCGCCGGTGATTGCACGCTAAACGACCCATCTTCGTGCAAATTTACTGGAATTTTCTTAACCGTCTTCTTTTTCTTATCTGAAATTGAAAATTTAAAGGTGATATATTTGTAAGTACCGATATATTTGGGAAAACTTAGTTCATCGCGTTCGATCTCACCTATAACAACGCCACGAACCCGGCTCGTGACAGTTTCTTTCTTTTGAGGCTTCAAAGTATCTTTGGTTTTGCCACTTTTAGGTACTTTATTGTTTTCGTTTGAATCCTCTTCCTCCCAATGATCGGCTTTCAGTCGTTCCAGTTTCCCAAAACGTTGGTTTACGTCTTTTACCTGTATCGTAGTAAAATTACTTTGTGAATTTTTAGCTGACGTCTGAGATTTCGTTCGCGCTTAATAAAAAAAAGTTAGTAGCCTATGCCCTATTCCAGTCGCCGATCGATCTCAGCCGTTTTGGAGTTAGCCGCTAGCGCACACTCATCCATGGATTCAATGGATGTCAAATGTCTCGGCGAGTACGACGGCAAGTGCACGGACCTGGATGTAGACCATGTCCCAGAAGCCATGCAGGTCCTGCGGCGTGACACACGGGGCGCCGGTGGTTCCTCGCTGGCACTCTGCTATCAGCGAGCGGAACTGCGCCAGCTTTTGCGACACCAACAGCCTGCCCTGCCCAGTCGCCGCCAGCACCATCTCCTGCCATTTCACACCGATTACATTTACATTATCATTTTTCTCCAACTCTAACTCCTCCAACTTGATTTAACAACATCTTTACGAATATGCAATGAATATGTAATAAACCTTAACATGTAATACATTTTTCTTTTTTCGTAGCTGAATGCAATGAAATTGAATGATTATAACAAATCAATCACATCCATATCCATACACAAAAAATTTCATGGTCATCCAGCCAATTCTAAAGTCCACAATTACATTGTCGAGTTCGACCCCTACTCTTAGCAATTCGTTTTAAGGTTTTGGTTGACGTTTTGCATTGGACTTTACCATGTTGTATTACTACTACTACTACTAGTCAAGCCCGTTCATATGTTTAATATATGTAGATAAACAGACAGTCAATGAGTTATTGAATAAATATACCAATTACAACAAAAGGTCGGTTTCACAAAAAAAACGTATACATTGTTATTCTAGTGGAGCCTTCATGTTATAAGTCATTGGGCCATTTATAAAAAAAAGGATGGCTGAAAATAAACATTTACAGATTTGCAGGACTACTAGAAGTCAAGACAAGAAAGTCAATTATAATGTCTGCAATTATAAATAAGTAATTCATAGTTCAGTTCAAAAATGAAATCAATTTAAAGAAATGTACCTGAACAGCGTTAGGAAGGGCTGATGTCTTCCTGATGTTGTCCCATGATTTACACATCCGGAGAATCCGACTAACCTCTAAATCTAATTGTAATTGCATCTTCAAAACAGCATCGATTTCCCCCGTACTTTGACCTAGCATAATATAAAAACAAATAATTGTGACAAACAAACATTCTCACTTTTGGCATTTTGACGTTAAATGATAATATGTACAATGTCCAATTGTTGTCAAACCAAACTAAATAAAGACATACCTTTTTTTTTTATTTCATAAACACAGTCTTTTCTTGTCCTCAATATCCCCTTCACTAAGTTACTTTGACCGACTGGTGTTGGTAGCTTCTTGCAAACCATTTGCTCTTTCTTTGGACATTTTACTAAATCAGCCAATTGAGCCCCTTTAGGTTTTGTGGCTAAGTGAGACTCGCCTTTAGTTACAAATTTATGTTTCATTATGTTAGTATTCACCTTGTGGTCATTATTGTTTTTCATACTTTTATTTGCAATATCTACTTCCTTAGATTCAGCCTGGAACTTATGAAGATGTTCATTTCTTTTGAAATTGGGCGGTGGTGGTGGGATATAACACAATGAAGTTTTTACGGTTCCCGTTAAAAATGGTTTGATCTTGTTTGCCGATTGTATTTTTTTGTTCCTCTCTTTATCCCTTTTCCATTTTAAGAGCTTCTGCATACGTTGTTTTAGTTCTTCCTGTGATTTTGTGTTTTTATCTATTTCCTGAATCAGACATCTATTGGAATCTATAATTGACAATCGGGAACTTCTTCTTTTATTATTTAACATTTGTTTTCTTTTGTTTTTCTAAAAATACATGCAAATTCTAGTAAAAAGTGAGAAACATGATTAGGTAAGAACTAGAAGACTATTAAGACATTGTATAGATAAATGTTGCATTAGCATTATTTTGTAGGGCCTTTTACCTTAAATTAAGTTAAAAAAAAACTAAGTAAATTAGTTCTCTGTATACATCTCTCAATACATACAATTTAGGTGTTTACTTCCTAACAAGTAATGTGCCATATTAGAAAAAATAATGAAAGGAATGCAGTTTCAAACTTGCCAAACTGAACAATGAAAAATTCAAGAATATCAAACAATATTGGCATCATTAAGTAATGGTGTTGTTAACACCATGACAGTGAAAAGCCCCACATGGTTTTTGTCACCATTTTTATTGTTACATGCAGTAATCCTTAATGGTAATGTTTTTAATGATTTTTATGATGCCAGATCACACTTAGTTTTTTGATACCCAAGATCAGAATATTAGCACACAAATGCCAGAATGATGTCAAAAAGGGTCAGTGCCTGATTGTATAAAGTTACATTTTTAAACAAAAATTTTAAATCTTCATTCTTGTTATAAAACCACAACAATTTAGTTGCCAACCTAATTTATTCACATATAATATTGACCATAGGTATCTGCTCTAACTTAGGAGCTGTTCAGGGGGTTGCTCAGCAAACTCAGGTACAAAGCAGCATATGATAATACACACATACGAGTCTAGAACTATGAATATGGCAAGAGATTTGATTATCCCGTTGGCAATCAGTTAGTTGTTACTTACCCCATCTGCAATGCTGAACTTTGGTGCAGGCTTATGTTGATTTACTCTTTCTACCAACGCCTTATACAGCAAAGGCAAGTTATTAGAACTGAATGCTAAAAATGAGGTAAAATATTATTTACTAGTCTTCTTCTGTATATATGAAAACCACTGTTGAAAAAGTTTTACGATTTTCTATTTTTTGTTGATAAGAAAAAAGGAGTGTAAAATGATAAACCGATTTTTAAGATTTAGGTGGCATTTGATTAGCCTTCTTTTCTGGCGAGTGACTGAACTGCCATCAAACTGGACACCGACGGAGATTACGAGCCATAAGGTAAACAATCGTATAGCAAGCAACGCCGAGATCAATGCAACTTACATAGGATGTAGTTATTATATAATTATTAAGATAATGAGTCAAAAATATCAGAATAAACTACTCGTGTTTAAACAGTCGAATGTGAAAGAGACTTTATTAATATAAACTTCAGTACGTACCCATTGTTACATAAAAAAAAACACAACGCGCTTTGAAAGGTCTAGCAATAATTTACCACACTAAATTAAGATTAGTTAATCTAAATAGTGAAACTATCTAAGTAACGTACATCCACCGTATGCCGAAGCGATTACAAAATTAAATGGGACCAACGGTTAAACCAAAGACAATAGTTGCAAAGTTAGCAAAGAGGACATAAAATTATAATTTTTTTCTTGGCTTTCACACGCAAGTGAATTTAGCCATAGAGGAGACAGAAAAACTCGAGAACATAATAGCGCAAAAATCATCGAATATGGGATGGGATATTTGGAAAGAGCATCACGAAGTAAGGAGAATGATGACACTATGCATAATAATAATTGATATTACTTACCCGCCAGTCACCAGTTACACGGGCGCTCTAATTCGTTTTTCTTATAGTATTTGACAGTATTGTTCTACACGTCATAGCGAGAAATCCGATAATTTTGTTTTAACTTTACTTTTGTATTTGTATTTTTGTAAACAATATTGGCAGCTAAGTCAATTTTTACTACAATGCTATTAATCTCTTTAAATGGACAGGTAAACCATTGTATATTTTTCTTTCTTATTATTATTCATATACCATTGTATATTTTGTTGCGAAATGGAATATCCTCAGAGTATGGGCCAGCCGAAGGGTTCCATTGCCCTCAGCTAACCGATTTCATCAGCACTAACGAACCATATCATATATGTAGGCAAAACATTTGAAAATCGTGTCTTGTGTTTCACATTCTTAGAGATTCCATTGTCTTTTATATAACTTTAAGTATTATTTGTCTACGTCGTCAATGGTGATGAGTGAATCTACTATAATATCAAAAGGTTTGTGCTTGAGTTTAAGTAGCGCTACGTACTCAACGTTACTTTCACGTAAGACTGCGATATTTTTAAATCAAGAAGCCGTTCGGGTGTTTACAACGCAAGAAATGCGTTTACGGAACCGGGCATCTGCTAAATTGACATTTATACTCTTATCCATGTTTAACTATATTTTCAAAGAAACTGCTATACACAATGTGTTTAACTACATTAGATGACGAGATACAGAATATTGCTAGGCTCACACTAGGCTAACCTGATTTATAGTCAGAAAAATAATTTCGCCTACGCCTTGCCTAGGTAATAATACGGTTTAATCATAATAGGATCTCTGAATTCTTTAAAGCGTGTTCCGTACGCAAAAGTGCAACTGTCCTAGCCACTAGTACCTATGTGTTGTGTACTATATAGGCCAACAGGGATTGAGCAAAATTGTTAACGCAATCCAATCGCGTAGTACAGTCCAAGTCTACTTCGTAGTCATAAACTACTGAAAGAGTTGCGATAACCTGAGGTTTTAAGTAATAAGTTGACTGTATATATAATTAATAACATCACCCTTAATTTAGGGTAGGTTCCGACCTCCTCAATTGGGACGTAAAGTAAGCTGATGATGATATATAATTAAGTCGTGTTAGTTACACCATTCATAACTAATGAACCACTTTACCGATTTCGCTGAAAGTAGGTGGGTAGGTAGGTAGGTGGCTTAGAACTAGGAGAAGGAAATATTTGCTGCCATTTTTGTCGAAAGTCAGAAAGAAAAAGTCAAGTCACTATAACATAACATAACAAAAACGCATCTGACATGGAATAACAAAACGCAGATGACAGCGAAAAGTCATTTTGTTTGTAAAGTAAGTTTGAATTATTGATAGTAAAATTTTTTAACAGAAATCAATAATCTGTAATAATCTTCTAAGATTTTAACTCCGCGCGGACAAGGTCGTGGGCAAAAGTTCGTATTTTATACAGTCCTAAATGTTGCAGTCACATAGCAATTCCTGAATGTAACACACTATATTGTACTGTCCTGTTTGAGGCAACAGTACGAGCTTAGAGACCATCCGTTCACTTATTTGGCTACCCCCTTCCCTCTTTTCCCTCTTGGGTAAAGCAATACTGTTCTGGATTATTTGTATGTTCCAAAATGCTGGGGTTTAATAATCTGAGTATTCGTTGCTATGGGCTTGTGCCCCTGTGTCGGCCACCTAAATCAATAGAAATTACAAACAGCCGTACTTAAAATGAGAGTAGATTGTAAACAATTTTACTGTTCACAATTTGTAAAGAGTCACATCGAAAAAAATGTGTATTGATCCCAAAACGCACTATCTTAGTTTTATATTTCTAACAATCTCGTATCTCGTCTCCAGTTTAATGTATATCATATTCATAACGATGGTTGTATGTAGACGACATACCATATTATTCTAAAATTCATCTTTATACTACTGTAACAATCACCCATTTCAAATAAATGTATTCAAGTCAACAGAATGTAAACTTTAACTTACTGTAAAATCAAATTCTGATATAAAAAAAACATGCAAAAAGCGGTGCTTGTTTTTGCCGTTAATAAAAATTATATCCAAATAACAATGCTCGACCGGTCATTGCTTGGAAATTATAGTTTTATTTCGTTCCAACTTAAACGCGTCTGTTGAAGTCTCTGAGAAACAACTTCATTCTATTATTAGTTCGAAACTTCTCCAACCGCTACCGTTAACTCCCAAAATGGCAAATACCAAACAATCACAAGATGCGACGCCTTATAGCCCGTCCATTTGTTGAGGTCAATGTTATATAAATATAGCTGCCTCCTGGACAAAAAGCACTCTTTCGAAGCGATTCGAAAAAGCATTTCAAAAATATATGGAACTGACAATGTGCTCCATGTCACATGCCCGTCACGTATTTTACTTACACATTTTCATACATTTTGTCCTTAGACTAAGAATTTATTTAATATTCAAATTAGAAATAGCTTTCTTTTCTAATCTTTTGTTAGAATAAAAAGATGACGATGCACTTTGTATAGTACAACTTTTAATATAGTAACTTTGTAAAATAAAAGTAACAGTTATATGAAGTCCCTATGACTTCTGAACACGGAAAACGACGCTGTAACGACGAAATAAATCAACTTGATCTCTGAGCAGCGCTCGACCGCCTTAGAAGTTGATAAATTCGGCGCTAGAGGGCGCCACTAGCATAAGAGAAGAGCTCGCTTGACCGGCAAACATTCATTATCCTATTCTTGACGAAGATGAATCCAAAACCGCAAAAATCACAAAAATCCAGTAAGCCGTTTCTATTTTACTGGTAAAGCTATATACAGAAAGTAGATCATGACCACCTGATTGACTGGTTTCAAAGAATAATTATTTACTTTGAATGTCTTGCTTTAGATACATTTTTTCTTTTAATAATCGCGACATAAGTACGTTGTGGCAAGTATAAACTAAATATGAGATTGATTTGCACCAACTATAGACAATTTGTTTGTTGATGTTAATAAATAAATAAAAACCTACGGTAATATTATAGGTCTTATCACTTATCAATTAAGTTTAAAGTCCCATTGAACGAACCAATGAACGAAGGTACGACCTTCGTTCATTGCTTCGTTGACTTTTTTAATTTAAAACTCTTTGGTTGGCGGCTCTGGTTCACTGATCTCTATATATGGACAGGCTAACAGCTCTGGTATTTTAATCTTATTTGGTTTTCGCCATTTTGGCGGTAGGTAGCTGTATGTTGGATCTAATAGCAATAGAATCAAATGGGGTAAGTAAAGTCAACAGGCGTGGTTTTGTCGGAACAAGAAACCAAGGAAAGCTGTCATTTCAAAGTTCAAGCATCAACTAAGATTCTATCCATAAAGTTATGGAGATTGTGTGATTGTGTGTTTGCTATTCCTTTTGCAAGATATTATTTGACATTTAAATTTAATCATATTTAATGATTTTATTTAACATTTTTCTAACATCGTCTCCCTAGTGAATATAATTTAAGTTTTTAAGGTAAAGATACTAGATTACGGTCGAAATATACCAATTAGTGAGTTATGCGTGTAGTAGTCTGTAAAATATTGGTCACTTAAGTAAAATTAAAAACTTACCAAAGAAATAATACAACAGGAGTTATATAAAACGGTTCCGTGAATGGGAATTGTAAAGATTTAATGTTCCTATCTTTACTTCAAAAATAAACAGTGCCCTGTTGTATAGAATGTTAAGATAGATTAAAAATCCACACTATTGTTATTAGCTTGTTATACTATCGTAAGCGGTGTTTGCAAAAGCTTTTAAACTTTTAATCAATAAAAATGTCTTTGAGATGTATCCGCCTCGTTACTTTTGATGCTACTAATACACTTCTTAAGTTTAAAGTACAGCCTTGGGAATATTATACGAGTTTGGGTAGAGACTATGGATTTGAAGGATCAGAGGAAGATCTAAAATTGCGTTTACTGGACAACTACAAGTTCATGTGGAATAAATATCCCAATTTTGGTAAAAACCATATGAAATGGGATGATTGGTGGAGGCAAGTAGTAAAGAAGACATTTGATGGACAATTGCCGAGTAATGCCAATGTTGAGGGCCTGGCAAATCAACTTATAAATGATTACAAAACAACAAAATGCTGGAATTTAACAGATGGCAGTCATGAGGTGCTTAACTACTTGAGAAATTATGGAGCATTTCTGGGTGTGATTTCTAATTTTGATCCACGTCTTGTGGAGATTTTACGCAATGTCAAAATTGATTATAAATTAGATTTTATTTATACCTCATTTGATGTTGGTTATACCAAACCAGATCCAAAAATATTCAATCATGTGTTATTGAAAGATGTACCAGGCAAGCCTAAAAATTTACAGCCCAAAAACTGTCTTCATATTGGAGATGATCTTGACAAGGATTACAAAGCAGCTAAAGCTGCCGGATGGAATGCACTGCTGATATCTAAAAACAAAAACTATCAAGAATGTATTCCCAAAGAGCATGTATTTCCTAACTTAATAGAGCTGCGTATGGCTATTGCTAAAAATAAATTAAATGTATTGTAATTAAATCATTCTAAGTTATCTCAGGTCACATATTATATCATATTAGCTTATGTAATATTTATTTTAGTGCATATACATATGCTTTTAGTAATATTTTTTTCAAACAGTATTATTTGTTAGAGTTTAAAAGTAACACTATTTTACATTAATCACTTAAGTTTTATTTTGTGCGTACATAGTTTTAACCATATGAAATAGTTTGCTTTGTAAAAGGGATAGTATAATAACACAATAATTGTATTGGGGTCAATTTAAAGGTGAAAAAATGGAGACTAGTTCCTTTGTTTGAGATTTGTGAGTAGTTCACGAGAACAGCCGTGGTAGGGGTATGGTGTCTGGAATTCCAGTATTGGAGCATATTTTCATAATGGTAGAGGATCTTACTCATGTACCCCAGAATATCCTTTATATTATTGATATACTGGGAGCAATGTTAGCCCAGATACTGGACCCTGAAATCACAAACTGAGATGCTCTTGTCTCATCCTCCATGCATGCTTTGTAGATAAGACTGCTAGTGTACCCATGTTATATAAGGGGCTATTATAGTGGCCTGTTGTGTAAACTGATTTAATTTTCTGTACAGATGCTGAATGTGAACAGTAATATAGACAGTTATTTATTGCACAGAATGCTTGTTTAACTTTAAGCATTATGGAATTTATTTAATAAATAAAAATGAATTCATGAAATTAAGACTGAGTTTCTACCACCAAATGTACAGATTTTTTTCAATGAAAACATCATAAATTAAAATTTAAAATACATATTCCCTTTTAACATAACATATAAACAAAATGTAAGGTTTGTGTAAACCAATATATAGCATACTGTAAGTTATTTATGTGTGTGGTAGATTCATTTAAATGTAACAAAATTATTGTGAATGTTGGTGTTTCAATTTTCTTAGTTTGTAGTATTAAAACATAATATATGGAGTAGCATAAACATTTATTTTTACTTTCCTTATTTCCTAGGACCAATCACTTAGCTCATTGATCACTCAAGCACTCAAGTTTCAACAGATTGTAGACAATGGCTTCATCTGACACCCCTATGGGTACAGTCTGCTACTAGCAACTACTATACAGATGATTTTGCTTATCTTCTTTGGAATTATGACATAGTTAAAGTTATAAATATTTTTCCTAACCCCTTCACTACTCCGCCTTAAGTTATTCTACGACGAAGGTGAAAAAGGTGATCTTTTTTTTCTAGTGCTAGTGGTACTAATAGTCCATATCTTCCCCCATCATCCCCCCCCCTCCCCTCTCCACTTATAAGCTACCAAAAAACTAAGAAACAAAATTGTGGCGTGCTTCATTCACCTCAGCTTTGCTTCGTATTTGAAAAAATATTGGACCTTAGCGCCCAGAACGGACTGTCACCCCTTCACATCTTTACGTTGCCGTATGCTTCATCTTTATAAAGAATCATCAATAACATTATAAAGAATTAGCTTTGTTCCGCGTGAATTTGTTAAAGGGTTTCTAGTAATAAATATAAGCTATGTTACTTAGTATAAATTAATTTTCTAATGGCAAAAGAATTTTTTAAAGCGATTCTGTATTTTTTTTAATTTATTCCTTTAGCTCTCGACTTCGTCCGCACAGAATTAGAAAGTATAATCCATATCGCCTGGGTTTTTGTTTTTTTTTAAATCGGTTCTATAGTTTCTGAGCCTATTCAATGTACACAAGAAATTCTTACCTCCTTATAATATTAGTATAGACTTACTAAAATACAAACCTTTCTTAATCATAATATACGGTGGAAATACATAAAAATTGTTATTTACTTCTTATCCATATCTTCTTCTCTATATACTTTGTGCCATCCCATCCCATCCCTATCATCGTATCATACATACCATATCATTATAATCGTGGTATTGGATTATCAAACTGATTCGTGCAGCTCATTAGTTGTGGGCTCTGCAATTTTTAAAAACTCGGATAAAAGAAACGAGAGAATGTCTTAGGTAACAGGGTTTTCGGATAATATAGGATAGAATAGCCTTCCTTAGCCTCATTCTCCTGGATTCCCCAATGTCTGCTATCTTAAGCGGAACGACAACGCCATGGTAGGATTATCACTAGGATTTATTATGTCCTGAATTTGGGGACATAACTTGGGGACATATTTAACGGCAAGATTTTGCGATGTGGCAACACAAGAAATTGCTGCGCGTCCATGTCAAGGAACTGAGTTTTCATCTATGTAACACGGGATCAATATATATTAAATATTCGCATTTCTCACATAAATTTGTGTTAATAAAGAATTCCGTTTGAGTTACAAAATTAAAGTAAAGTGCTGTAGTGCATATGCAGTTTACCATCAATACAAGACATACGTGTACGTTTCGTTACGATTACCGAGTCTTAAAACAGCAAAGAGAAATGATGGGGTCGTCCTTTATCCCCGACAAAGTGAAGTGTTCGAAATAGAAAAATACTTTAAAATACATACTATTGTAACATTATGTAGTGTGAATGTGGTGACTTTGATTCATTTATCGTGTTTTAAGTGTCGTTTTTAGTAATACGAGCGTTATTATGTGGTCGAGATGATGTGGTTGTGTGCAGCGGTAGTGGCCGCTGTGGTGGCCGCTGCCGGCGTCAGCGGGGAGCAGGTCATGCTTCTCGATACCACAACTGAAGATACGCTTAGCTGGATGCGCTTTCCGTATGGCCTTCAGGCTAACACTCCTGGTTGGGTAGAAGAGTCTTATACTAATTTTGAAAAACAAATTAACTGGCGATCGTATGTGGTCTGCGACGTAGCTCATCACAATGTTAACAATTGGCTGTGGACACCATTTATTGAGCGCAGAAATGCCAACAGAATATACATTGAGATCAAATTCACTATAAGGGATTGCTCTTTGTTCCCTGGAAATGCTTTGAGTTGTAAGGAGACATTCAGTCTATTGTATTATGAATTTGATGTAGCAACCCGTGAACAGCCTCCTTGGGAACCAGAAAGCTACAAATTGGTAGGCCGAATTGCTGCTGGAGAAGGTAGATTTAATACCAACTCAGAAGTTGATATTAACACCGAGGTGAAGAGTATTGCTGTGACAAAAAGAGGTGTTTACTTTGCATTTAGAGATCAAGGTGCATGCATTTCTATTTTGGCAGTAAAGGTGTATTATATTACCTGTCCAGAGATAACAGTAAACTTTGCTAGGTTTCCAGCTACTCCAACAGGCAGGGAAGTAACAGTCATAGAACAAGCTAATGGTACTTGTGTGGAAAATGCAGAGACAGCTCCAGGTGAGACATCCCCTGTTTTCTTGTGCAAGGGTGATGGCAAGTGGACATTGCCAAGTGGATCATGTAAATGCAGAGCAGGTTTTGAACCTGATCATAGCAATCAACTGTGCAATGAGTGCTCACCAGGAAAATTTAAATCCCATACAGGAGATGATCCTTGCATATCCTGTCCTGATTATTCTGAATCTGCATCTTATGCGGCTGCGGAGTGCAAATGTGTTCCTGGTTATTACAGATCTAAAAAAGACCCAAAAACTGTGCCATGCACTCAACCACCATCTGCTCCGGATAACCTAACCGTAACTTTTGCTGACCAGTTTTCAATATCTTTGGCATGGCAAGCACCTCACAAAAATGGTGGTCGCAGTGATGTCACTTACAGTATCCACTGTTCCAACTGTGGTCCAAGTGTTGAGTACAGACCAGCCTCCAGTAGCTTAAATTCTACCAGGGTGACTGTAATGGGACTAGACCCAGTAACTGAATATAAATTCCAAGTATTTGCAGTAAATGGTGTTTCAGAACTAACAGGTGAGCCACCTAAAAAAGTGGAGATAACAGCTGTAACTGAAGCCTCTGTGGTTAGTGTGGTCACAAAATTAAGAGTATTAAGTGTTGAAAGTGATAAGTTGTCTTTAGCATGGAATCCACCTCCAGTTGATTTAACAGACCCAGACGACACAATAGAGACTTATGAAGTAAAATGTTTCCCCAAAGAAAATTTAGAAAAGAGCCCAAATTCAACTATAAAGATTACAAAAGAGCCACATATTATAATAACGGGTCTTAAAAGAGACACTGAGTATGGGATAAGAGTGAGAGCTAAAATGAAACGTGGATGGGGAGAGTTTAGTTCAATTGTATATGCCCGAACTGGTTCAGTTTTAGAAACATCCTTTGTTGGTGAAGAGGAAGGTGCCCAAGTACGACTTGTTGCTGGGGTCATGGTCATAGTGGTTGTGCTTTCAGTAGTTGCTATAATAGCTACTGTGCTATTTTTGCGTTCAAGAGGTGATGATGAATGTGACAAGAAACAACCAAGTGATTGTAATGCATTGAATTATAGAAATGGGGAAGTATATACTGGCCCAGAACGACCAACAAAGACAAGTAGCAACGCTACAACACCACTGTTTGCAGGAACTGGTTCCAGAACTTATATTGATCCTCATACCTATGAAGATCCTAATCAAGCTGTTAGAGAATTTGCTAGAGAAATTGATGCATCTTGCATTACAATAGAGGCCATTATTGGTGGTGGAGAGTTTGGAGATGTTTGCCGTGGGAAACTTAAATTACCATCGAGTTGTGGGCAGGAAATTGATGTTGCCATTAAAACTCTGAAACCAGGATCGACTGAGAGAGCTAGAAGAGATTTCCTGGCTGAGGCATCCATTATGGGTCAATTTGAACATCCAAATGTAATATTTTTACAAGGAGTGGTCACAAAATGTAATCCTATAATGATTATAACCGAGTTTATGGAAAATGGATCACTTGATACATTTTTACGTGCCAATGATGGTAAATTTCGCGTTTTACAATTAGTAGGCATGTTACGTGGTATTGCTACAGGTATGCAATATCTATCTGAAATGAATTACATACACAGAGATCTTGCTGCTCGAAATGTTCTTGTTAATTCCCAACTTGTTTGCAAAATTGCTGACTTTGGCTTATCCCGTGAAATTGAATCTACAGCTGATGGGGCGTATACAACAAGGGGCGGTAAAATACCAGTCAGGTGGACAGCACCTGAAGCTATTGCTTTCAGAAAATTCACGTCTGCAAGTGATGTCTGGTCTATGGGTATTGTCTGTTGGGAGGTGATGAGCTTTGGAGAGCGGCCTTACTGGAATTGGAGCAACCAAGATGTGATTAAATCAATTGAAAAAGGCTATCGTCTTCCAGCACCTATGGACTGTCCAGAAGCAGTTTATCAATTGATGTTGGACTGCTGGCAAAAAGAACGAACACACAGACCTACCTTTGCAAGCATTGTTAAGACTTTAGACAAGCTGATTCGTTGCCCTGACACTTTGCGGAAGATTGCTCAGAATCGATCTGCCGATCCCCTTGCTGGTGATACACCTGATTTAATTCAATTTTCTTCTGTAGAAGAATGGTTGGAATGCATAAAAATGTCTCGATACATAGAGAAATTTAGGACTGCAGGTATTACAGATATGGATGCTGTAGTTGACCTCACAGTTCAGCAGTTGTCATCTTTGGGTGTCACACTTGTGGGACATCAGAAGAAAATTATGAATAGCGTACAGAGTATGCGTGCCCAGATTCGTGTCAGCGGCCCTTATGGTTTTCTTGTTTAATGTCTTATGGACTAATTTACATGTAAAAATGTCTTTGGACAAATAATACAATTTGGTGGATCTCTATCATTCATGGTTACGTGATTCTATTACAGTGATTTAAATTAATGAAATTGATGCATTTTGTATATTTTTCTAAAAAAAACTGTCATAGTTTTAGATATAGTAATTAACACACCTTTCCCTAGTTCTTAAGGTAATGCAATATAATTATGCTGTTTATATATTTTTTTACTTTAACTGTTTGATTATTTACTATTGTGACATATTATATACAATATTTTGTTTTAATACAAGTGACAAATTTACTATAACAATACATTCAAACAAGCTTTAGTATTCTATCGTCTATAAACAACGAATTCAGAGCCATTACTATTTTCTATTTAAAGTATTTTTAAACTAATTTAAATGCAGATTATTTATTAAGTCTAACAAATCTGTATTTCGTTTCGCTTCAAAAAGTTTTAAGGGGCAGCTATGTTAAAGCCGATCTGTTATAATTGTGATCATTTTCTTTGTATTTATCAGTTAATTTTAGGTTTTCTAATAGTTCTATTGCTTCAACTACTTTTTATAAACATATAAAATTCAATTAGGTTATTGTATTTTTACATAAAACTTAGTTAAATGAGTAATAGTTTTGATATCTGAAAGATTTCTCCTGATGTTAAAATGTCCTTAGGGTAAGAAGTAATACTTGATAAGTTTTTTAGGTACTTCAATGTCTTTGGATGGAGCTTTCTTGTTTGGCAACATTCCTTAAACCGTCATTTTGGTGTAAGATTATTCTATGTAGGTAGCCAAATTTGCTATAATGATTTTGATTTAATTATGTCAATCAATTATAATTGTTGAGAGTTGTGTGTATGACTAGGTATACTGTAAGTCTTATACTCAGTTTTGCCAGTTTTTATTTCTTCACCTAGTAGTCTATGTGCATTTCTTCTTTATTGTATACATGGCAATGTGATTATATAAGTACTTAAGTAATTTGTAGGCAGGCACATAAGCATTTATATACACAGGCGTACATTACTCTATGTTGCATGTATATAAGGCTGATTATTACAATGTAGTATATAAGTAATGCTTAAAGGTACATTAAGGATATACTGAAATTGTTCACGTTTTAAACAGTTTTTAATCTCATTCATTTTAAAATATGAATAGTGTATACAGATGTCTTCTATTGATTTGAATAAAAAATAACAAATGTAAACTTACAAAAAGTAATAGACATTATTATATTTTTAAAAATGATCAGGTTTTCAACAAAACTGCCAATTTAGATCCAAGAGCTTTGCCTATTATTTTAATGATTTGAATAGTGATTGGGAAAGTGGTTTTCAATTTTTTTTATGAATTATCAATATTGAGCAAATGTATGTACAGTTAAAGTTTTTAAAGATGGATGTGAATAAGTATACTCTATGATAATAACACTGAGACAACTTGCTAAACAAAATTGAGTCTTAAAAGTTATGAATGCAAATTGATTATACTTTTCATATTTCTTTTATCCCTTTCTTATTCTTTCTTGGTACTGATCCTGACGCAGGTATTAGTCTACAATGATCTTGTCTTACTCTAATAATAACACTCACTAAAATATTTTAAAAATTTCACTGCACATGAATTTAGTGACAATGCATATTTATTTGTTTGATAGCCATCAATTTAACTTTAACAAAGAGTAAAAAATATTACTTCATCCAATATCTATCAACTACCTTAATCAATGCATTGCAATGCCAAAGTGGAACGTTTAAATAATCAAGATAATGTGCAAGTAAAAAGTTTCATTATAAAAGAAAAATATTTCTCTTAATTTTTTTGGGCGCAAACACTCCTTGGCTTGACAGTCTTTAGAACTTTATAGTAAAGTTTCAACAACTGTCCTGTGTTGCATCGAGGCAGACAAGGCACGCGGAGAGGTGTATTTGTTTTTTATCTTGAACATTTGCAGGAGTGTTTTATTTTAAGTCTGCAATATAATATTCACCAAAATTGAATCCTCTTGTTTAAAAAGAAATTGTTAATCTTAAATGTCTTAATAAATTATGGACATATGATTATAAAATACTAGTTTTTGTCGTAACTTGAGGACATCCAATAACATTTATTAATACAAGAAATATTTGATCGTGTCTTATCGTGTTGACGCTTGTCGAGTTGGCCTCGGTCCCTTCGTACACTAGGCAACATAACATATTCCAAACTAAAAACATAAAATTGCGTCGCGAGTATCGCATTGCATTACGAAGATAAGTCAGCGCGCCATCTCGCAAATTTTAGTTGTAGGCGCAAATGTTGCGAGCGACTAGCATTTGCGATGATTGTGATAACATTACCTTGTGTACGAAGCGCCCACTAACTTAAATTTTATTAATTGCAACATTTAATTGATTTTCGTACCGATACTAAATATTTGTACTTAGTTAGGAAAAGATTAATACATAACTTTTTAATTGTGATATATTAGAATAATTGCGTATTTATAACTATAAAATTTAAAAAAAACATCTTCAACTTTTTATGGAATCCAAATAGTGGGTTTCGACTGCTGTGACACATGTATTGCCATATATTGCCTTATGTTATCTTTATAAAACAGAGAACAGTATGACAACACAAGTGGAAACCCACAAAAAGTATGATACAATGACATGACACAAATCAGTAATGAATAGCTTTTTGTGTTCATTTATTTTAATCAATGTCATGTCTTCCACTGGGAAGCGGCAATTGAAATATTTTGACCTTGCTTTATGTTTTTAAATTATCAGCAGTAATAAAGTAAACTAATGAATATGTTGGTTAGGTACTGACTTTCGAAACTGCAAACGATGTAATCTTATTAAGTACTAATTTATCTTTACTTCAATGTTAATATAAAAGAGGGTTTCCAATAAATTCGAACAAATTCATTTCAAAGATTACCAGTGAATTATTTTCAGTCTTCCAGATATTTTATATAAAATTTGATTTTGTGGAATAAAATAATAATAAATAGTTATCGCGACTACGAATACAATATGTGTAAACATCTCAAGTACACCATAACAGCAATACCATACTTATAACACCAATTTTCTCTTTACACTTAGCAATAAAGAAATGTATGTATATTTAAGGGTCAAGAACATTATTTATGACCTCATTTTGGGTGTTAGTTAGATTAATGGCAATGTTATAAAGTTTTGATACCTTAGATGAAATAATTCCAATACATATACAGATAATAATATTCATTATTCCAAGACATTGTTGATATTACATTTTACATTGATTCAAAATTGTATGGGGAGTTAGATACAGTTCGTGTGAAAGTTTATCAACTAGTATAGTGCAAATTCAATATTGTTACTGTGGTAATCAGTTTTCGCGTGTTGTGAGAATAGCAATGTTGTGTCAGTCTGTACGTTATGGTTGAGTTCATTGCTCAAGTTAAATGTCTAACTGAATGATGAGTGTTCGGTTGTCGCTCGAGCCCAGTACAAGTCGGCAAGCAGCCGCCGTACAGAGACACAACAAGTAATCTGACAATGACGAACAATTATTTTGATGTTTTTATTATAATAATTGTATATAGATGCATACTGTTCGCATGGTTTTCTTGCGAAGTCTTGTCTTCACAAGTCTGAAGTTACAGCGCCGGCCGATGTGTTATCAAAATCAGTTTTAATACATGTGATATGTAGAAATCTAAAGCCATACTGTTTCATATAATTAGTTTTACAAGCTTATGCGAGTCGACGTAGGGTTTATATTGAGAAAAAGGAATAGTTATATCGTAGTAACACCAAGCATAGCCTAATTAATTGTAATTGATAGAGTGATCATAGAATTATTTATAAGATTCTTTTATATTTTTCCTAGAACATTTGCAGGAGCGTTTAAATTATTTCTCCCTCCATTTACCATGTTTAAAATTAAAATATACCACATTGTAATGTATAATAACTGCCATCATTGAATATGGTACTAATTAGAATATAGTGTGCAGTGTTAGTTCAACGAATTGTACGACGATAAGGCAATGAAACATAGAGCTCCTGCATGCTGTACCCAAGGATAGTGTAAAACCCTAGGCAGTTTTAAACTTTATGATTCATTATGAATAGTTAAAAAATGAAAATGTAAGCTTGGCTATAATTTATGTAATAAACTATTGATACTTATGTCCTGACTTTTTTTATTTCATTGTCATTTCCAGAAATGTGATTCATCGTCATCATCATCATCAACATTCGTCCTGGGTTGAGAGTTGAGGCACACGATGCCTTGAAGCCTAACACGCCTGTTTAAATCACTTTGCAATACCTGCGGTCAGAGTTATGTTGAATATTTCACAGTGCGCCCCAAAAGTGTCGTCAATCTATATAAGTTTTTTTAGGTTACAAAGTATCTCTAGTAGTAGTATCTCGTTTTAACAATATTGTTAGATAAAAATTGTTTACGAACTTAGAAAGTATCTAAGCAATGTAACTATAAGTAAAGAAGGACCCCATCGAACCTGATCTAGTTAGCTCTTATATTGATGTGTTTTTAAGTTGTTTTTTGTTCAGTGACACTTAGGTCTGTATAGAGTCGTGTATAGCAAAGAATTTATTTAGTAACAGGTTTCCGCGCGAGGTCCGGCACTACATGGAATATTAATTAAATGGTAATACCTACAGATGTAAATAAACCGATTTAAAACGTTTTAAAAATTCTGCCGTTTTAAACCCAAACTATCATATTATATTTACGATATTTTAATATACGATATTTTTTTTACTTAATTAAAAGATAAATTTTGGTCATCTGACGTCGTATTTCTTTTTAACAAGGTAGTTAGAAAATCAATAAAAAGTACTTACCTACCAACATTACCCAGTATATGTACGTAACATATATATCTACATATTATATACTAGCGGCCCGCTCCGGCTTCGCACGGGTATAGATCTTATAAATCTTGTAGGGTTCAGCCTGTGTGTGTTGAATGTAAGCGGAAAAATGTAATTACGAGGGTGAATCAAAAAATTCTTGGAATCATTATTAAAAAATGCAAAGATTTAAATAATAATATTTTATTTTTCTACATAATCTCCCTCCAATGCAATGCATTTAGAA
>JAAOEG020000025.1:97910-109382 GCA_011763625.2 Papilio bianor | reverse complement strand
GCAAGATGGACCGACGACCTGGTCAAGGTTGCGGGAGTGTCCTGGATGCGAATGGCACAGGACCGACTATTGTGGCGCTCTTTGGCGGAGGCCTATGCCCAGCAGTGGGCGTCATATGGCTGACAAGAGTCTTTTTTTATGACTTTGTCTTGATTATTAGAGCCTATGTTGCTCATCATAATATAGATTTGTGAAAACAAACAAGATTTTGAAATTGATGCAGTGATTTTTAGTTTATCAATTAAGTACAAAGAATATGATCTTTCTTCTTAACATATCAATTAGCTGTTGTTTAAAATAAACTTTAAAAAACCAAGAATTTCTTGCAAGATTACCTTTACTTTCAAAATTGTTATAAGTGCTTTAGCTGTGGCAATCAACTTCATTCATACAGATTAGAATACACTTAAAGTAGTCAATGTGATTTATCTATATTGTTTTGCTAACAAACATCTATCCTTCCATCTAAACATGTGCTTTAATATTGTTACTAGGGTAACATTTAATTTTAATATTACACACCCTCCACTTTTTATTTATGCTGTATATATTAATTTTTGTTGTTATTGATGATGACTTAGGTTGAGACAATTAACTACTATGGTTAGAAATATGTACATATTACTAACCATAGTAGTTAATTGTCCTTCTAAAATATGTTAGAAATTTTGCTTTAAACACAATAACATATTTTAGAAGGACAATTAACTACTATGGTTAGTCTGATCTCTCTAATAATCAAGACAAAGTCATAAAAAAAGACTATATTTTATAAATATGTCATTTATCACTTTTTAATTTTTTACATATCTTTTATTTTTTTAATATCTTTTACATTTTTAATATCTTTTTATATTTTTTAATATCTTTTATTTTTTATATACTTAAATAAGAATAATGTGTTTTATGTAGCTTTGTAATGTGTTGATTGTTGACTCTTTAGTTGTTTTGTCTTGTCACAACAGATGAACCCGTGTGACCACCCAATTGTGATCTTAAAAGATGTGACTCACCATGAGCTGCGGCAGCTGCTGCAATTCATGTATCGTGGGGAGGTGCATGTGCGCCAGCAGGAGCTCTTCGCCTTCCTGCACACCGCAGAGCTACTCCAAGTCAAAGGGTTGACCTCAGGTAGAGAGGTGAGTCTTCGAGAGAGTAGTGAGGTGAATCTTAAGTAAAACTCTCACCAATGGTTTCAATTAATATCTAAATTTCTAATAATATACATAATTTTAAATACTGACAGTATAACATTAAGTTTAAGACATTAATGTATGACACTTGTGACACACTATGATCAAAGTAACAAGTCACAATTTAATTTAATAGAGACATATTTTATGGTAAAAAGAAATGTATATACAAACCTGTCTAAGTAGATTTACCTGTTTAACTCTGCAATCATCATTTTATTCTATTCCAAACATCTTGAAAATTAGACCAATAAAGCCAGTATAACATTCTGGCAATGTAAGAAATTAATTGGTAAAAGATGGGGGTAGCACCAAAAACGGTGATGTGGCTCTGCACATCCGTAATACGACCAATTATCACATATGGGGTGGTAGTGTGGTGGACAAAGACCAAACAAATTACCGCTTGCAATAAACTTCAAAGGTACCAGAGATTAGCTTGTATGGCATTAACCTGCAGTATGAGAACAACTCCTACTGCCGCTCTAGAAGCCCTACTAAACCTGACACCTCTACACTTATATGCAGTATGAGAACAACTCCTACTGCCGCTCTAGAAGCCCTACTAAACCTGACACCTCTACACTTATATGTACAACAGGTACCTTAACGGCGTTAAGGCTGCGCACACTAAACTTTTGGAAATTAAACAGGATCCCACATACCTCTATCCTGGACACCATTAAACTAGCAGTGCCCATGATAGATGCTAAACATGATCTGATCCCAAAACAATATACAAATAAGACAAAAATAAAAAATACACCTCTTAAAAGACACACAAACAAATAAGAGTAATCCCAATGCCTTAAGGATCTACACGGATGGATCCAAGACAGACCGAGGTTGGGGTTCGGGGGTATTCTCGGAAGACCTAAACATCAGAATACACACCCTGTTTGGTATATATAATACCATCTTCCAAGCAGAAAGCATGGGAATCATCATTGCAGCAACGGTCATAGCCGCAAGGGAAGTCAAAGACGAAAACATCTGTATCTTCACGGACAGCATGGCGGTGCTTCAGGCACTGAACAGTAATACAATCACTTCAGGCCTTATAAACGAATGTCACCTAATCTTAAACGATCTAGGTGCTGTAAACAATATCAGCCTACAATGGGTAAAAGGTCACAGTGGCCTGAGAGGTAACAATGCAGTGGATGAACTATCCCGCAGAGGCTCCGGCAGCCATGTTATTGGCTCGGAGCCCATCGTTCCCCTGCCACCTCGATACCTACGATCTCAGGTCACAAACAGAACCTACACTCTCCACAGGGAGCTTTGGGAAACCATGAGTGAGTGCAGGCAAACCAAAGATATTCTGCCAAAAATCGTCAAACGTATCTCAAATAGGCTGTTCAACATAGGCATTACAGACAGTCCTCTTTGCAGAGCGTACATGTAGGAAGAGGAAACAGTGTCCCACATCATACAACACTGCCCGGCAGTGTCTGTCTACAGGGTTAGGTATCTCGGTTCTCCGAGGACGCTCCCAGAGATCACCAGCAACATAAAGGGATTGTTGGATTTCTTTGGTGAGCTGGGTTGGCTGGAGTAATCCTGAACCTGCCTTCACGGAAAATACGCGCTAGACGTGGAGTTGCGGAAACCGTAGCCCCTACTACTGCTACTAATACTACTAATAGTGCCCACGTTGCACTCTGTCGACTTATTGTGAAGCTTCCTTAGATCTTTGAGCGTAAATACGGTCATTTTGTTTGTTAAAATGTTGCGCAATTGTAAAAAAAATTCTCATTCAGAATCAAAACTTTTCAACGAACGAATTCTTCCTTTGCCTATTCGTTTTTAAATTATCAGTTAAGAAATGACCAGATCGTCTCTTATAGGCGGCAAGTCCTGTCACCTTTTAAAATACGCGACATGGTTCTAGGTGCTCTCCCGAGATATAATCTCTTGTTTTCGGACAGGATTGCCTCGAATTCTTTCCCTTACTGTTTGGTCTACCTTTTTCGTATGAACTCTACGTGGTATGGTGTGTTAATGGTAAAAGATTTGGCCGTAAATCTTTTTCTGTCACAAACAGAGGAGGTCTCATTGCACCTATTAATGGCCCGGTACACAAATATTTTACTAATACCAAGCGTATGAGAGTTTTAAGAATTGCATTTGGCTCCATACCTACTTTGTGTAATGCAATCACGGTGATTCGGTTCTCTTTATCACCCCACTCCATTTTTATAACGCAAAATATTGTAAATGTGGAAAGTCCATGAACAATCATATAAAAATGACACACTCCAAATTCAAATGTAATGTTTTGTTTATTTTCAATTGCAACAGTATTTATGGCCAGACTAAGTATTTGGACTTTATACATAATGTTTGGATACTTCACATTTATTTAAATACTCAATTTAAAAGTTAAGTTTTTGTAATCCCATGTGTTTTATTAATTATTTTTTATCCTTATTTTCCAACTTGTTTTCTTCTTAAAGTGCCATCTTCTTTCTTTGTATAATGTGCTGTAACAATGTGTGTGTGTGTGTGTATGGTAAAATATGTTTTCTTTCTTTCTTTCTTTCTTTCTTTCTTTCTTTCTTTAACTACTAAAAAATAAATCCATAGGTAATAAACTCTGTCAGCCACTGCTTTGTATATATATATAACTAGCTGTCGCCCGAGACTCCGTCCGCGCTGTTTTCTTTCTAAAATAAAATATATTTTCTAAAATAAACGTAGCCTAAGTTACTCCTTATTACTTCAGCTACCTATCAATAAAAGTCCCGTCAAAATCGGTCCAGCCAATCCAGAAATTAGCCGGAACAAACAGACCGACAGACATACAGACAGACAATAATTGTAAAAAATGTTATTTTGGTGTTAGTACCGTATATATATTCGTATACATGTAGAAAAAAACTATTATTTCAATATTATAAACAGACACTCCAATTTTATTATATGTATAGATAATCTGACCAGTGGTCTATGCTCAGATTGTGATAAAATATTGACGACAGAGAACAAACATACAAGTATTCATTTAATATTTTCTTAGGAATAAGGAATAATTACATATATTTTATTCTTGGGTTAAATCGAAGTTAAGTTTAAAAATATTGGAATGTATGACCTGTGTAATAAAACAAATACAATTGTTCTCAACTTTGGTGCAAACAAATAGTGGCGATCTGATTTCTGGCAAATTGATAACGAATGATAGCTTAATTAAATTTGGAGCTGCATACATATAACATGGTAATGCAGCATAGCGAGTCGCCGCCGCCAGTATCCGACGAGAACAAAGGGCCCGAGGCCCCCGAGCCGTCGGGGGACAGCCAGAGCGAGTGGGTGCCCGGGGGAGAGGACACCATAGCGACCGAAGCCCCCGCAGACTATCCCTCCGCCGCAGCCCCCGACGACGCTGCACGCAGCCCGCTGAAGCGGTAAGTGCGACCTTCGTCCTTCGCCCTTCGCCCCTCGCCTTTCGCCCCTCGCCTTTCGCCCCTCGCTCGATCAATATTTTAAACCCTAGACTCGCGCATCTTTCGTTGTAGTACATGTTCGCTGCAAATATGTTCTCAACAATGGCATTTGCAATGTACAACAGTTATTTCAAACAATTGTTAGTTTTTGAACAATACTTTGATATACGTATTTTATACATTATAAAGTAATTTTACTAAACTTACATCAATTTACTTATTATAATACATATTACATTTAGCGTTTTCCTGTGACTTCGTGTGCGCAGAATAAAAAAGGATGAAAGTATCATATGTTACTTATGATCTATATCTGTGCCAAATTTCAATAAGGTGTACTGAACCGTTACAGCATTATCGAGTAAATATGTTAATCAAACTTATTATACTACGGAAAGCCACACATTCCTGGGGTCATAGCATAGGTAGGCTATGCTTCTTGCACACTATATTCTAAATGCATACCAAATTTCGTCAAGATCCGTTTCGTCGTTCCGGATGTACATATGGTTGTACGTAGTAACATCCAACCATCCCTCTAAATATTCGCATTTGTAATATTATTTAGACAATGTATACAAAAAAGTCGTGTGAATTGCATTTCGTTTGTTTGTTTGTTCAAAAGCGATCAAGCGAGAGTCACGACGTCTTATTAGGAGTACATTTTACTGTCTTATCCTTACTTTGGTTTTATTTGAAGTAGGTAGCTTGTTTTTAGAGTACGGTATGCTTTTGTTGTGTTCAAGGTTGCTTAAAGATACACCCAACAGGAACAGCTGTAACATAAAGAAGAAATCGCGATCCATTTACAACAGTCCGACGCATATTGAGAATACAGAGTACGCCTCAGATGGGTATGTCCACCTTCACTTCTATTTACCAACACGTTTATGTCGACTTTGCACAAATCACACTTTCAATGTCGTCTTATTATTATTGCATTGACACTTTTGTGACTGATTTTAGTTAACATTACTAATTGAGAAAGGCGCACCAGATCGCCTAGTGCCTGTAGTGTTTTTATATCTTTACCTCACGAAAGCAACTGATATTACATCCAAATGATGTTACTTAGTGTTTGTAACGCATGTTAACATTACTTTTAATATTAATCAAGTTATTTATATGGTATTTGGTTTGCTCGCTGTGTCGTATCTTTGAACTTGAGTATGGAGATGTATGTGATGACGCTAGTTTAATTAATTATTGTGTATAATTGATTCGGATGCATTGCAGAGAGCCATTGATCGACTTCGACACTGACGTATACAATAATGTGCTGGTTATGCCAGAGTCCGCTAAGGAATCGGGTAAGTGGCCAATAAAAACATTCTACTTTTACTGTAAGGCTTACTTGACAATCAGATGTTATTATTATCATGTCAAGGTTTAGGAGCAGTAGTTAAATGTGGTGTGGTGCGCTGCCGACTCAATCCGCGGATAATATGTACACCGCTGATGAGGTGCTACACACTTATGTAGATACCTAATCTAAGTCCGATAAACTTTAGTACTGTATCCTTGTGCACCGTAGGGTGGAACTGCAAAACGGGCGGCGTGAAATGCCCGTCCTGTCACCGGTTCTTCGCGAACCGGTACAACTTGAAGGTGCACATCCGCGACAAGCACGACACACGCGAGGGCACGCTGCAGTGCGACATCTGCCAGAAGCGTATGCGCAACCCGTCGTGCCTGCGCGTGCACATGTACCACCACCGCAAGCAGGCCGCCTACCTCGCCCAGCTCGCCACGCAGCACCAGCACGGGGACCAGATGAGACATGTGTAAGCAACTGCTACCTGCTACCTGCTACCTGCTACCTGATACCTGCTACGCTGACTGTACCTATACTGTGTTCTGTGTTCTTCCACACTATGTTCTACATCTAGGTCAAATATCAGCGACATTTCTGGAGAAATCTTCTAACTTTAATCTATCCATTCCTCCATCCATCTTCACGTTTGCATTTATAATATTAGCAAGAAATAAGATTTAGTTTTCTCTCTTTCGCTATCAGTAACGCAAATACAGGATCACGATTCAAACGAAAATAATTTGTTTTACTAAATTACCGATACCTCCAGACACTCCAGTTTTATTAATTGTATAAATGGAGTCTTGTAGCACCTTCGATTAGTTGTTTGCAAACTGATTTGTGACATTTTAAATATTGGTCAGATGGCGCGTCGCGATATCAAGTATGCCTAACTTGAGCATATGTACCTCTTTGGGTGGGACTGTCCCACCGACCCCAGCAAGCCCAACATAGTTCCGCTTCTGCAAACCGTCTGACGCATAATATAAAATATATTTAATGTTACTGTAACGACCATACCGATGGAATGCCGAGGATACAAACATTGGGTCATATTCTTTTCCCGCGCATTAGGAAATTATATTGTAAGTCTGCAAATATCTCGCTCTGGCCAAAACATATGGCCACATTAAGTACATACAACACAATAACAAGTTATTATTGTTGACAACAGCATGCAATGGAATTTTCAGATTTTCATTTTCTTTTTGTTCTCGTGGAGATCGTTTTTTTGTTTATATATAACAAAGCGAATGATTGTTATTTGATATAAATCTTCTGATACTTAATCGTAATATAAAATCTAGTTTTGATAACTTTTGAAACATTTGCCAAATGTGAATATTATACAATTTTATTCTGATTGATATTTTAATACGAGTGGCGAGCTTCCGCGTCCCTGTAAACGCTGTGGCGAGACGGATCAGGGGGCGGGCTGAGGCTGGGGGCGAGATGTCTGTTGCTACCCTTTTAGAAGCGATCGATACTGCGGAGCATAAATGCGCAGCTGCGCGCCGCCGGCAGCCTCCTTGTCCTCGCCCGGTCTCACAACTTGTGCGGACCGACTCGGAGAAGAGCGTGGCGCTCTCCCGGCCTCGCAATGTTTGCTTCAAACATAACAAGATATCTCTCTCGCCTTTACAACATGATTCTACGACTTATAATACGTTTCCTCATCATGTGGTACATAGATTTTAATAAACCGTTTTATTTTTATTTTAATAAAAATATGTTACTAATGATAATACAAACCAGTTATGATGATTTGTCAATGACAACTTATTTTTCTTGTTTGTAGCGTCCAAAAAATGGTGGGCAACAACTGGCGCTCTGACTCACCCATTGCTAAGGCGGATCACAAGGATGGCGGAAAGTGAGTCCAATTTTTATTATATAAATTGTGTCTTGTCACCTGATATATATTATTACTTTTGTCTTTTATAACATTATTATTTTAAGTATATACTCATACAATACAATATTATAGTTTGAAGACCGCATCAAATTATTTTTGCATTATGTTACATTGATTTAATATTAATTTTTGTGAACTATATTAAAAATACGTAAAGAAATAAAAGTATTTTACAAGTATTGTTCGGTTTTCCACTTTATGAAAATGTGCAATATTCTCAAAGTGTATTACATTGTGACAAACTTACAAATATCAAAATTTGTGATAAAAAATAAAAATGTACTACCAGTAATTTATAATTTTAAAATTCTTCATCTTGTAAACATAGAAATGGTGAATACCGCACATGGCGCTCGTACACTTTTTCATGTTTACACATAAATGTGACTACACAAAAAGGTTCCAAAGTTATTGTTGAACTGTAGGTAACACTATAATGTATACGGTGTTAAAGTACTTACTGTACAAATATATTATTGTAATATATGTAGAGGTTTGATGCTGTGACATCACTGATCTGTGATGCCTTTGAAGACAAAGGTCTGCTGCGCGTTCATTAACACATTTGTTTATAATTGCTGGTGTGTCATTTTGTGAAATTGCACATATTATTTTATTATTTTGGTTATGTTTATCTGCTGTGCGGCCACAACGACTTGAGGCTTAAGCAATTGAACGTTTCAAAAACTGTATTTGTGTAACATTAAGCTACGCAATTTGCCACATTATTGTTTGCTGGTGTTTAGCACGCTTTGCGCCAATTGTTATTAGAGTCAGTTCACGTTTATACAAGTGATTGATTAAAGCGGACTGCTCCTGCCTTTCCACATCAATAACCTTTGAACTCGTGTACACATGTTGTTGTATAACTTTTCACATTTGGCGTTGCAGCTTATCTCCGCCGACGCCTACACCGACAGCAACGCGGGCCTTACCCTCCGACGCGGCCGACCTCGACGTTGACTCGGTTGGTGCGGCGGTGGCGGTGGCGGAGGCCGAGCCCTCGCTGCCGAAGCGAGAGCCGAGCGCGGAGACAGTATGATATAGGGCCAACGTTCGCACCTCCCGCCAGCGACAACGAGAGCCGCGAGCCACGCTGCCTGCGCAGAACGCGCAAACTCATAAGCCCCCGCAGCCCACCCCGCCCACGCAGCCCAAGCAGCCCACCCCGCCCACGCAGCCCAAGCAGCTCACGCCGCCCCCGCAGACCCCGCAGCCCAAGCAGCCCACGCTGCCTAAGCAGCCCACGCCGCCCCCGCAGCCCAAGCAGCCCACGCTGCCTAAGCAGCCCACGCCGCCCCCGCAGATCCCGCAGCCCAAGCAGCCCACGCTGCCTAAGCAGCCCACGCCGCCCCCGCAGCCCACACAGCCCAAGCAGCCCCCGCCGCCCATTAAGCCCAAGCAACCCACGCCGCCCACGCTGCCCACTCTGCCCACGCTGCCTAACCAGCCCACGCCGCCCACGCAGCCCCCACAGACCCCACAGCCTACGCGCCGACCCCCGCGACCCCGGCGCTCGCACCGCCCCAACCGCCCCCACCGTCCCAACCGACCCCACCGTCCCCCACAACCTACGCCAGGCCCTAGCAACACCCGCCGCCCCAACCACAACCACAATCGCGACCACGACCACGACCTGAACGACATCTGCGACCCTCTGGAGCTGTACGAATTCCTGACACAAAGGTGTCGCTGGAATAGTAATTATGTTTTTGCCGAGCCTAATTCTTCCAACAATTAGATGGCGTGAGCTTGCCCCGCGACCGGATTCAGCCCGTATCCTTTATCTCACTTGACGAAACTTGTATTCTTTCGAATACAAGGATGTAAGTTACCATATAAATGAACAATTAGTATAACCATTTAACATAATGTAAAGATATTTAGACATCGCGGGGCACCACACGGGGCACCACAACACGGGGCACCACAACTCGGGGCACCACAACACGGGGCACCACAACACGGGGCACCACAACACGGGGCACCACACGGAGCACCACAACACGGGCTCGATCTGTCCGTGCCATCCGGCATCGATCATTCCAGGGTGTAAGGTGGCTTGCGCCTGCATCAAAGATACAATATTCACTGTAGCTGTATTAACCTCTTTTCATATCTTTACTATATTATATATATCCACTTATTAGTGTCACTACATTATTTAATAACATTTTCTGATTAATCGTGTCCGGTGATTGGAAATTCGGGAGAATTTTTTCCATGACCACGAGTTCCAACATATAATGTTTATGGGACAAGTGGTTTTTGATGATAAAGGTATTTTATATTATATATGTAATGAATGTAGTAGATAAGAGTAGTGTTAGGGCTGTTTAGTTGAGCTGCTGCCGTACGCCAGCTTGAGTCGTGGGCAGCGACCACGAATCAATCACGTTACGATGATGTATGATGATGTATGATGATGATATCCCCGCTGGCTCTCAGTTCAGCTCTCCACATCATGTTTGTATCATTCTCGTCGTTTACGCATTCCACCACACAAAATCCAAAGACTGAAGCAAATATTTCACTTTTTAATTGTTTATACTCTTTTTTATTTACAAGTTGTGCTTTTACGCTCATTTTTGCGATTAAAATTGTACTTAGTTTTTAATATCTTTTTAAATCACAAGGAAATATTGATATCAACAAACTTACAAGTGTTGCCATTTTGATTAACTATGTGTTAGTTTGACTCTGCGATTGCCCAAAATCACAATATTTAGGTTAGGATAAACGCATGAATATAATTTTTATCAATGGAATTATGTTGAAAATTTCGAATATTTATTTATTAGCCGCGATTATTATGTCTTATCTAGTAATCGAATTATTGTCGATCTAAACATAGAATAATTTCATCTTTACTGGTTTGTTGTAAAAATACGTGTTTGACCATTTTTTATGTTGCCTTTATAAAATTTTAAACATTAATGTATACGGTAAAAAAACAACAACGATACAAATGGTAGCGATGGATAAATAAATTATTTAGTTACGAGAATATAGTAGAGACACGTGTCCGTGTGGTAGCGGTGGTAGGGAAGAGCGACATCGCGACATCGCGACCGGCTGACAAACATAAATACGACTAAATTAATTGTTGCCATTAAATACAAAGGTACAAATTGTAAATTATCAATTATAAAATGTATCTGCCATTTGTTGATGCGCGACGACGTGCAAAGCAGAGCACAGAGAAAAAGAATAGGCATAACCTTACAGTACAAAATACGATATCATGTATATTACATACATTAATTTACGTATGCTTTACTTAGTGTTTAAGGATTTTTTTATAATATAATCTAACGTTTAAGTTCATTACAAAAAAAAATCGAACAATTTTATATACGTACAATCTTAGGTTACTTTTTATTTTTTATACAATTATTGTTTACAAGGGTTGTTAGGTGTTCTATAAGCAATTCGTACCTCAAACGTGTAAATTCTCTACGTCGTTAGACGAACCTGTCGTCCGCTAGCCGTCCGCCACTCTCACGACACGACGATTGCGACGATTGCGACAATTTGCAAACGAAACATTATAGTTTTCGAAGGGATCGGAAGAGGTATTTAGAGCAACTGTAAGAAAGT
>JAAOEG020000025.1:64338-77171 GCA_011763625.2 Papilio bianor | reverse complement strand
TCTCCTTTACATTAGGGTTGTATTGATTGTAACTAAACCTAGCCTCCACTTCCCTAATGCGGAACTTCCGTATAAAGAAGAAGAAGAAGATGTAATATAGATTTATTTATTCTGATTCAAAATACGAGAGTAGTGACTCTAAGCGACACCTCCACCAAGAGAATACGAAATGTGACGACACGATTGCTAATAGCAACCTCATGGTGTGGAAATCTTCAAAAATATTATGTCTATTAAATTATTAAAAATGGAGGATTTCAAAAAAAATCATTTCATTTGAAGATTTTTCTTTTCAAAGTATAATTGTGAGCTTGGCAGCTGTACTTGTGAATGGTGTTTATGTTTTCGTGCTAATTAAATCCGATACTGGAATTAAAAGAAAGTATTGTTGTTTTGAACGTTGGATGTTAGGTACATTCAGTTCAGAAATTGATAATGTTAAGAATCAGCTGATATGTTAGTGTTCATAGCCCTATTACAAGTAAACCTGTATAGTTTTATTTTGTTAAAAATTAACATAAATATATACCATAACTTTTTCCTTACCAAACTATATTACCAATGAATTAAAGTCAAAATTTCTTAAATAAATCGCGATTTTGTAATTTATTTAACTTCTGCTGCTTTCTTTTAAACTTTGCCTTTAACGTCCGCTTCCGCGGAGGCGAGGCGCTTCGCCTATGCATCCGCGTCCGCTTCCGCTTCCGCTAAGAAGGCCCCTGTTACTAACCTTTTTCACATTTTTGTCACACTGTACAGTAAAAACTGAATAGCTAGTGCGGGCTTTTGCTTGACATCATTTTAAGTGAGAGTTATTATCGATTTCTTAGAGTTTATCTAGTTAATTTAACAGCTGACATTGCAGCATCGCGCCGCTAACATGAATATGATAAATGTTTGTTACAATAAAAAACATAGCATCGTCTGGTCTTCTGGTGGTAGCTGGAGTCACATCCCTTGAATACATAAATCGATCTAAGTTCCTCTCGGAAGTAAACGGGCCCGTGCGTGAGTGCTGGCCGTGGAGAAGGGGGGGGGGATGAAGGGCGCGGGGGCAGGGCACGGTGCAATGACCCCTTCGGCGAGGTGTTGCGCAAGCGCCGCTCAGAGCGCGGCCCCAGTAACGACGCCTCTATTCGCACGCCAGGCTTTCACGTGCAACTTAGGTTAAGGTTTGATATTTCTAGCATATTTGCATTCCTTGAATGTTATAAAAGAATGTAAGCGCGTCGCTGCAATAACAAGGCAACATTTATACATACATAAGTAGAGCTATCATAGCAGTTCATCACAATAATAATTAAAGTCCAATTTAAAAAGGTTCAGGATTTTTTGTTCTACGAGTAATATCGAACGCAATGTATTCTCAAACGGTTAGGAGTGTACAGTGGCGTCAATTATAATATTTTGTTAGTATTTAATACAAAAGCTATACAGTGAGCTTGCTTGTTTCATACGGCACCAGTTCTATTTATTGCATAGCGGATGTGCCCACAGACGAGAAGTATTCAGGAAGGTTAATAGGTTCCCAGCATAGTAGAATCTTCATCTATTGAAGTTATGGGTCGGCGCGACCAGTAAATATCATGACAACCTTATAGGTGTCTTTACTCTGTTCCATTGCAGTTGTACTTGGTGGGGCAGGGCTAACACCTCCTGTGTTCAAGAACAATGCATCACCAAGTTAATACATACGTGGTAATTGCCTCAGATGCCTGTACTCAGCGATCACTTCGCATAAGATCAACTGTATTTGCTTGATCTTACTTTTGCATCATCTACTATAATCATTACTTGGTTTTCAGTCCACAGACCTTATTGGCGTTTCCGGGTCTTGCTCAGTAGTCCTACAACATTGATGATTGATAACTAACTGTAATATTTCGTTGTGGGAGCAAGAAATTTAATACAAGAAAACAGTTTAACACCTAAATTAGCATGCGGATACATAATGAATGTTGTGTGTTAAGAATTGCAAGCGAGTAACGAGTAGCGGGTAATGGGGTGCGGTATTACATACATACAAAATATCTTACAAGATAGTTGGCCATCAGTATGTTTCAATTATGATGATGTTAGAGTAACAGAAAGACTACAATCGGCTGTTATTACAATGTTGATATGTGCAGTAAGTGTAAGTGACTCCAGGCTGCGTTCTTAGCATTGCCCGGCGCTAACTCATCGGTCTGCAGGTCAGGCAGTTAGCTAGAGAGCAATGCTCAAATGGAAATAGGCGAATATACTATAACATACTCGTAGAATAGACAGAAACTCGGCTTAGGGCTGCGCTGTGTGCGAACGAGATGGAGTAACGGTGTGTACAGGTTCAACGATCGACTCGTGCGCAGTTTGTTGAACTGCAATCGCCGCTTCGAGAACTTCTTAGGGCTGTGCAAATAATTTAGAAATCCAGCCAGACTGTTCACTCCCGCCACATATCGACTGTTCGAGCAATTGAAAATGACGGACATTACATTTTAGAGCTCTGTCCACGAAGGAATTTCTGAATTATTGATTCTCTGGGACTCACAAAATCTTCGAGTGCACTTCAAGGTCGCAGTATAAATCCGTCAGACTGCCCATACTTCTCTACGCCACTCAGACTTTACAAAGGTGACGCAAAACGTCTCGACACCTTTCACAGCCGATGTCTGCGGTCCACTCTACAAGTTAAATGACAAAAATCAGCACATAATCTGCTAACCTGAAGTATTGCAGTGGATAAAGATGTCGAAGTAGAGGCTATGCTCATCAAGGACCAGCCGGGACGGTGAGGACATTTTGTTCACGTGACTGACTCCATTCTGACCATAATCTGTATTTAGGTAGCCTATAACTAAATAAAGATTAAGGGCAGTCAGGAGAGCTACCAGTGAATGGTCGGGAGAACTTGCTCAATACAAACTCAACACTGTTAATTTGGCTGCAAAAAGACAGATTAAAGCATCTCGATCTAAGCCTTATCATAGCTACAGTTGCGATTCCTCGCGCCTGTGCGCCATATGATCGGACCTTCTGAATTACGTTTAGCTATTCCAGTCATGGCAGATACCAAGGTTCGCCCTTCAGGGGTGGAATTTAACCATTTTTTACTTTTAAAAAATCTATGAAAAACACTACGTCATTTGCGAGCCTATTTTTCTGTTTTAATAGTAGCTCTTATCCAAATAGTAAATGTGTTCGCTATCAAGAAGATTTAATCTATCTATACAATTTATAAAATTATATAATAATGCACAAAAAAAAATCACATTTCGCAAACTTGATTTTTGTGGCTTATAACGTAAAATCCATGTGTGTGTCTGTGCGTTCGCAAATGGGCGTTTGTTTCGGGTAGTGTCCGGAACGGCTGAACTGTTTGGGCTAGTATAGATTAAATTATCATAACAGTACACAATTTCTCTAAAATCTTAATTCGGACAATTTCTAACTAAGCATCCGAAGTAATTCCATAGTTAGACATACATAGACAGTGTTGTTGACCAGCCCTGGCAGGTTGGCGGGGCGCGACGCGGCGCGGCGCGGCGGGGGGGACCGCGAGTCGTTCCGCGCTGAGCGCAGTTCGCGGAAGAAAGCACCACCCGGTTATGTAACTCGTTATTTATCGTCCATCTGCATGGAACGTCGCGCAGCCTCCGCCGCCAGTCACCCGTCGTCCGCCGCCCGCGGTAACGAACTATGCGACTATACCAAGCGAAGCGGATTCCTCCTTAGATTGGGATAGGTTATGTTATTTCATTATCCTGACACTTCCCCTTTTTACCATTATCAATAACGACTTTTTGACAACCATAGGCTTTAGAAAGCAGATGCGTTGCAAACCTATGAGGAACAAAGATGAGTATGTACGGATAAAATATATATCTCTCTATATTGGTAAACACTCTTGCCCAATTCACTACTGAGAACTAGAATTGGCCTCGGACACACAGATACCGTTCAACTGTTCCGTTAAAACTGAAAGTCTGTAGCGGGCCTCAGACGAAACGCATAAGTACATATATCAATTTCAAGCCTGAGTAATAATATGGTTTTGTAAGTATTTATTAGGTCTTGTTATTGAGTAATAGGTGATTTGTGAGTGTAGAGCAGGCTGCGGAGGGCGGTGGCGCGGCGGGGGCCGCGGCGGGGGGCGCAGCGGGTGCAGGGCGGGCCGCCGTGCCCTGCAGGGTGTGCGGTGACAAGGCCTCCGGCTACCACTACGGAGTCACCTCCTGCGAGGGCTGCAAGGTACATATTCTCTACTACGTAGCACCTTATAACTAAGTTGACAAGCATAGGATGCTTGATGGGTTGGTCGCGTTGCAGGGCTTCTTCCGGCGCAGCATTCAGAAGCAAATCGAATACAGGTGCTTGCGCGACGGCAAGTGCCACGTGATCCGCCTCAATCGCAACCGCTGCCAATTCTGCCGCTTCAAAAAGTGCCTGGCCGTCGGCATGAGCCGCGACTGTGAGTACCCACTATAAACTGCGTTCTGCTCCTAGCCATTCCTACGCAATCTGGTATTTATTACTTTCTATCAAGCATTGGCCGTACACTCGTGGTCGTGGTAGAACAACGTCTATTGTAGGAATAAGCAAGCTCGACGAGTGAAATATCCACAACCACACAGAAAATAGACGTGAAGTTGGGTAAGTTTCGCATCTTGTCTGTTGAATGTTTCTGCCGTAGGTCTAATTTTAGTTTGGATGGAAAGGTAAATACGACTAGAAACGGGACGTAAAGGAATTGTCAACACATTTAAGGTAGGCAACACTTCCACTATTTATTGCAAATGACTATAGTTAGCGATCGATTCTCTTTTTTTAGCTTATTCAGGTGGCCGTTTGCTCGTTAGCCGCTTTATGTTACAAATGTATCTATCTATACATATCATGAAATAAAGTGCCTGTAATTTATTTCAAAAAAAGAAAATCATACACATGATGTATTTGTGTTCCTTTTTTTATAATACAAGGTGGCAAACGATCAAGCGGCCACCTAAAATCACTGAAATAGCGAAGTGACCGATGCCCATAGACATTGCGGATGTCGGATTGCAGATGCGTTGCCTACCTGTAATGTAATCGACCGAGGGGGAGAAACACTGAAAATGAATATTTACTCTTCCCATCCTTCTCTTATAAGAAAGGGGTGGGAAAAGGAAGAGGACTAGTATTAGGCCTCCGGCACCACACTCATCAGATGAAACGCGGAATTGCTTCCACTTCACGCCTGTCTTCTGTGTGGTCGTGGTGTTGCACCGGGCGAGCCGGCCCATTCGTGCGAAGATGTTAAAGTGGGCTCTACCACTCTTACGCTGAACTGCTGATACGAAAAACCGCAATATTCACACGGCTTTGAAGGATTTTGACGGGACTTTGGCTGGAAAATAGCTGTTTCACACCGGCATGTAATAGGTTACTTTATAAAGTTTGCAACCTCAAAGAATTTAAATCTAAAGTATGTCACGTGCAATGCTGTGCACTGTGCACTGTGCACTGTGCACTGTTGTGCAATGTGCACTGCTGTGCGTTGGCGCGAATGTTAATTTATTCGATGCGAATTAATAATCCTCGCATTCGATACCACATTGACGTATTATGCTTTTGTTTAGCGGTGAGGTACGGACGAGTGCCGAAGCGGTCGCGCGAGTGCGACACGATGTCGGAGCTGGCGCGCACACAAAGTGAGACGAATGTAGGCGCGGCAGCCGGAGCAGCCGGCGCAGCCTTGGCTTCAGAAGCGCCCAATGCAGAACACGTAGCCGCGTCAGCTGGTGGCGCCCGCTCCGAAACTAGTCCAGAACCCGGGGATGGGGACGTTGAGGCGGGGCTAGATGCGGTGGCGGAGGTGGACGCGGATGCGGATACAGAGGACGGGGGCGAGGAGCCCGCTCAAGAGCTGGCGCGAATCGTGCTGGCCGCACACTGTAACAACAACACCTATACGGACGAGCTGCGCCGCTCCTTGCACAATCATTCTATCATTGTGCTCGACGAATCCGACAACAAAGGTAACGAGTTTTCTTTTTCATTGCCTTCAACTTAATTTCTTACGTTTAACTTGATGTTTTAACTTAATGAGAACAGCGAGCGGCGGTGAGCCGGTGCTGCTGTGGCACCGGCTGGCGGCACGGATGACGCCGCACGTGCACGAGGTGGTCGGCTTCGCCAAGCGCCTGCCCGGCTTCTATTCCTTGCCTCAGGATGATCAGCTTATACTTATAAAGGTATCTACTTAATCATTTTTACAGGGATCATGATTGAATCCTATTACTGCATGCTCACTCCAGAAAGTAGTCGTTAGTACTTATGTAGTTTTTGTTGCTAAGCGAAAACGAACACTTCAGATCGCAGGGCGAGTATGTACCATTTTAGCGGCTAAGAAACTTACAGCTATTGTGCCATAGACGTTGCTGTGCGCATGTGCTGGCTGTATAATTGCTGTTAATTTTATTTATATGATTATTGAATGTTTATTGTTTGCTTTTGGTTCGTTATTTGTATAATACTGATGTTATTTTTAATAAGAATACTCCGTTGCGCAATGTTGTCATGTGCATAGCTGTACGGTTTCCTACTCTATTCGATATACAATTACATACCGTCATCCTCTTAATACTGGTGCTTAAAATAGAGCACGTCTGAGCACATCTGAGCACAACAGAGCGCAACTGAGTACAGCTGACCATAGCTGAACGCAGCTGAGCACAGCAATGCGTCTTGTTCGCAGCTGGGGTTCTTTGAAGTGTGGCTGACGCGGGCGGCGCGACTCTCGACGCCCGCTCGGCTCGTCTTCGACGACGGCACCGCCTTTACGCATCGTCACCTCGAGATACTTTACGATGTTAGCTACTATTTATATATCTCCTAATCTTATCTATAAGTACTAATATTATATATTGTAAAAACATGTGTTATTGCCTGTAATTATTAAAGCCTAAAATTACTGGACCGATTCCAAAAGTTCATTTGCCACTATAAAGTTATATAATCACCAAGTAACATAAACAATATTCATTACTAGTTTTTTTGAGACATAACTGATGTATCAATGTTAGCAGATATAGCAGATACCGGAGGAAAGAAGAGTAGAAGACAAGGGCAAGGAGTTATGAGTAGACGAGAGGTGATGAGGTATATAATCCTGGGTGGGTTGCGTGTTTCAGCACGAGTTTGCCGGCGCGGCGCTGGCGTACGTGGCAGCGCTTCGGCGGCTGCGCGCCTCCGAGCAGGAGCTGGCGTTGTTGACAGCGGGTCTGCTGCTCTGCCCGCATCGTGCGCCGTTGTCCGCGCGCGATCGCGTCGTTCGTCTGCACCGGGCCCTCGACGACGCCCTGCGCCAACTCGTAAGAACATTCAACTATTCCCAGTAATCTCGCTCCTACAGCATTACAAAAATTAAACTATGTTATTCAGTCTAATTACATACATTAAAGTATTATTTCAATGATATTTCTTGCTTGTTGGGATCATAATATCGGTTTATTAAATATTAAATACGTAGTTTATTAAATACGTGGGCTGGAGATATTTGGTATCTAAAGGCAAACAAGAAACCATGTAAGCCGATATACGGTAGCTGACTGTTGATGCACGTAGGCGCGGGGAGGTCGCGCAGCGGCGTTCGCGGCGGCTGCGCGGTCGGCGCGCGCTCTTGGACGGCGACATCACGAGCTGTTGTGGTGGCCGCGCGCGCACTGGCGCCGGCTCGCGCTGCCTGCGCTTTTTGCCGAGGTGTTCGACATACCTAAAGCAGAGGAAGACGCCGAAGCTCCGCTCACCAGAACCGACACACACAACTCTCACCCGCTGAATTGAATCTCTCAAGCCTCCCATAAAATATTCCACTATAATAAGCTGTAATAAACTATCTTCACTCTTATTAATCTCGACCATTAAATGTATGTAATATAATCCTCTAGCAGTAGCAAAAGACATTTATATATCCACGTATATACATATACGAGTATTATATTAGAATTGTGTATGTAACATCTGACTTTAGGGGTGTACCCTATAAAGTTAAGATTAGCAGCAAAGCTTCACACACACACACACACACACACACACAAACACACAAACACACACTAACTTCACACCCAACTGTACACTTATTATGTTTGTACATATATTTGGATGTCTTTAAGTCTCATAAGTAGTATAAAATAATAAACATACCATAAATAGAATTGAATACTAAATTATATAATATATTTACAAACGAAGTTGGACTTAAATGATGGATAGATATCCATCATTTAAGTAGTAAGTAAATTAATTAGTAATAAAAGAGTGTATTGTGTACTTATTTACTAAGGTAAATAAGGTACTTTCTGTAAATATATCATTCCACTTACGCAATACAATGTCATAGTGGGTCATACATACATGGGGGCGTTGCGTCGCCGACAATTTGCTCCTCAGTAGCTAAAAACAGTCGCTCACTACCTGTTAGTAAAGCTCAAGATCGTTAAGACAAGAGTTGCTACGATATTGATAGCGGACCAAATGTGTATATAGTGGACATTTTGTAAATACGCGTTAGCCGTGTACTGTCACAACTCACGCCTGTTGTGACAATAGCGACGATAGTGACGATAGTGACGACGACGACCATTTAATGTTCTAAATATACAATATTAGTCTCGAACATTTACGTTTCCTTGTGTAGGAAGGGGCTAATTGTTGAGATTAAGTTTGTGATAAAGCACAAGTGTTTGTTAAATTAATAATACTCTAGAAGAATTACTAATAATCTTTAAAAAAAACTCGCTTTTAGTGATCTCTGACTCCAATACCTAGCCATGAAACGATTAAAATACAGTTTCAACCGTCACGTATGGTATTTATGGATGGTTTTTGTAGACACTTCATCATAATCAAAGTTCAGTATACATGAATAAACATCACATTTTTCTGGACCACTTACATTTACCTTTTTGGCTTACGTAGCCTAAATCATAAGAGCTGAAAAAAAATTAAAACTAGACAAAAAAATCAGTAATGGCATAAACACCTCCTCTTTACGGTTACCATAATAAAAACTTTTTAACTTTTTTAAATCTATACATATTTGCACGTTAATTGCAGCGCTGTTTATTCTGTTTTAGTCCTAATCTAGATAAATGTGTTCGTTACACTGTCTGTCAAAATTGTCAAAACTGTCTGTTAGTAAGTAAGTATGCATTTGTAACATAGTTTAGATTAGAAGAAATGACGAACACAATCAGTATCAGCTCACGGGCCTTTTTTTAAATGTTATGCTTATACGTTTGTATTACTGATATGACAGAACAGAGATATTAATGTTGATAATCATTTTTTTTAACTAGTGCCCAAATATATACCATAGGTGTAGCAAGAACGTGCTAAATGGAAATTCATAATCTCTGCTTATCTATCTGTGTTACAGTTTTAAGTCATGTTTTCAAAATAAAAAGAAAGTCTATAATTTCAAGTTTATTGTAAAATAAATGAATCTAAATAAGAGGTAAATAACTGGATTAAGTATATACGTTATGTAAGAAGTTAAGATGCCCTCACCTCAACAAATGCCTTTCTGTATACCTACATATGTATTATGCTAATATTGTGTTACTTCTTTTCATGTTGGAGTTTTATACTTGTTGAAAATATTAAATTATATATGATACAAACCGCCATTGTACTTAATGTGTATCTAAGCATATACAATACACACGATCGTCTGCAACAAGAATATATTATGTAAGTAACTGCCGCATACTTGCATATTTTCATTTAAAGGCCCTTCAAAATCGGCCCAGCCGTTTCGGGTAGACGTGGGTCGTTACGTCATTTTTGAGAAACGTAACGAAACTATTTACTTGTTCGGAATCACCTGTTTTATAACTTGTGATTTTTGTAACTAGCTATTTCCATTCTGCTACCGTGCATAAATATATCCACCAACTATAGTTACACACGAAACGTAACTAAATTATATCACTGTTTTGTGTTTGAAGCTATAGAGTTAAATCAATAAATTAACTTCCCTTCATACTTTATTCTGGCTTAGGACTGACTGAATTAAATATTTAAGTGTATTTAATTTTGATTAGTATTTACTATGACTTTACTAAAATTATTTATGCAGGCGTACTTAAAAGTTAATTTAATTTTATATACAATGATGAATTATATTTACATCTTTTATACACTTTTTAACGTTTACATTGTTCCCACAAAGCACTAGAATTTAACCGAGACATTGTTATAAGTTTTTTTTTATTTACACTTCACTATATACTAAATTTAAACTTTATTTATACATACCTATATAATCCATACTAACTATATTTACATAATGAACAAAAGTTGCATTAGATTTTCATAAAACACTAAAATAACAGAAAACAGTTAATTTTAAGTAGAAAGTACTCAAAATTATACACAAGTACAATGACGAACTAAACAAACTAAATTGTTTTATTTTACTTTTAATTCAAAATAATGTTTACCGGAATTGCCAGAAATTATTTACCTATATGAGTCACTCGAATTTGTTATCTATGCGTAAACGATTACGTATGAAAATTAAACAAAAGCTACAACTGTTATTCGGTTTTTGTTTCTGTCGTATACCACGGCTCGTGCGCGTTCTGACTTATTTGTGTCATTTGCTCTCGGATATTTTCGATCTGCCGTCTCTCTCGCTCGGGCGGTCAGTAGGCGCAATGCGAAAGAAATGAAACATTTTTATTTTACATAAACGCTATACGCTCTAACGATCGACCAAGCTCGACCGAATAACGCATTTACAAAAATCACTACTTTTAATTTTACTCGAAGTCGAAACTAGTGATTCAGTTACATATCGCGTCATGGGTTATTGTAAGCTACCGAGTTACCGACCTCGCTCGAGCTCTCCCAAATAACGCATTTACAAAAATCACTACTTTTAATTTGACTTCAAGTCGAAATTAGTGATTCAGTTACATATCGCGTCACGGGTTATTGTAAGCTACCGAGTTACCGACCTCGCTCGAGCTCACCCAAATAACGCATTTACAAAAATCACTACTTTTAATTTGACTCCAAGTCGAAACTAGTGATTCAGTTACATATCGCGTCACGGGTTATTGTAAGCTACCGAGTTACCGACCTCGCTCGAGCTCGCCCAAATAACGCATTTACAAAAATCACTACTTTTAATTTGACTCCAAGTCAAGACTAGTGATTCAGTTACATATCGCGTCACGGGTTATTGTAAGCTATCGAGTTACCGACCACGCTCGAGCTCGCCCATATAACGCATTTACAAAAATCACTACTTTTAATTTGACTCCAAGTCGAGACTAGTGATTCAGTTACATATCGCGTCACGGGTTATTGTAAGCTACCGAGTTACCGACCTCGCTCGAGCTCGCCCAAATTATTGTGACGAGCGACGTGAAGTAACGCTCACGTCTACTTTCGGGTTTTGGTTTTGCGAACAGACAAAAATTAAAAAAAAAAATCGTTATAAGAAGCACAAATACATAAGTACATGTTTATGAATTTTATGAAATCTATTTATTTATTTTACGAAATATGTTTACATTTTTGATATAAAATACAAACAGGGCAATTCTTTTAATTCTATAGATATAATTGTGTACTTGTTAGAGCTTCTGTTTGTCTGTTTCAAAGGTCTCATCCGGTAAATGGCCATCACACATGCTTTCCTCCCTTTTGAAAAAGCTAACTTTATTCTTTATAAGCCAATCTATACTTTTAAATATTTTCATAGTTTCATTCACAATATAGTTAAGTTGACAGATGGGTAAAGAAGCGTGCATTTGCATTTCCCTTTCATGCTATCGTCAAATGCTAAATGTCCTCAATTGCTTTATATATAAAAAATATTTTATTTGCAATAGTTATATTTCAAGATAAATTCTATTGTTTTTCGATCTCAACTTGCAGCAAATTAGTCTAAACAATGATCTCAATTTATTCGATTTCATAGAGCTAAAAATTGGTTAGAATATTCGGGACACCATGAAATGAAACAGAAAAGTCCTGATCCATCTCCTATTCGGAAAAACTTAACCTTAATTTAAAAAAAGACAATAATCAGATTTCTACGATAATCAAGGAACCCTACCACGAGAGAATTTACAAAAAAATATTGGTATCACTTATCTTAGTTGCACCTAACAGTTGCTAGTATAGTATTGTATTATCTGTGGTTATACCTAAGCAAACTTGCCTTTTCCTTAATGTAACTCTGGACTGCTAGATGGCGTTACATGGGATACATTGATAAATCATTTCTATACTAGATATGTACATACAAACTCACAGACATTCAAACAACTTTTTATACCAGCGAAAACATTACCATAACCTACTATTTAAAAATAAAAATAAAGACTTTATGTAAAGTAGTAAAGTTACTTCTAAAGTTATACTTAATTACAGTCAAATATGTACAAAATACCACGTGTAATCTGTCCATTAAACAGAAGACAGTGACTCGAAAGGACGAAGTTTATATTTTGATACTGACATTAGCATTACAATATTGTTTTATTACGAACTAGCTTTTGCCCGCGACTTTGTCCGCGCGTAAATAAATAAACGCTGTAGTAGATTATTACTGATTTCTGACATAATGGGCGTGTGTACTGATTTCTGGAATTGTTTCTATTTTGTAGACATACCTTGTAGATACACCAAAAACAAAATACACAAAATAAAAAAACTCGTAAATAAAATCCGATTTTTGAATTCCCTCTAAAACGCTCTATATACCAAATAACGTCAGATATTAATGTTGAGAAACAAAGACAAAACTCGCGGCCTGTCAATGTCAACAACTGACTGATCATTAGGTTATCTTGAAA
>JAAOEG020000025.1:49459-64238 GCA_011763625.2 Papilio bianor | reverse complement strand
AATGGCTTGATTCGTGGATAGCCTCAAAAGACGAACACTTCTGGCGTCAAGGTATTCGAGCTCTACCAGAAAGATGGAAAAGAGTTGTGTCTAGCGATGGGCAATACTTTGAATGATTCATTTGTAACCATTTTTTTATAATAAAGTTATTTTTTTATCGAAAAAAAAAGCGAGAACTTAGTTGCGCACCTAATATAAACATAAGTATACAACATACACCATATTAAACAAGGAGGACAGTCACTTTAACAATTGACTGCTCCAAAGATGGTGATGGAGCTTAGTATGGAAGATAATGCAAGACTTTGACTCCCGAATGTTGTTTGGCAATTCATTCCACAGGTGCGTGGCCTTCACAGCAAAAAAGTCCCTGTAGTAACCGGATCTAGTACATGGCACATTTAGATCAGCCCATATGCATTGTAAGTTGCAAGAAGATAATTTTGAAATCACTCGACTACAGGATCAGATAAGTAAAGCGAGTCTAACATTGCAATAAGGATGTCATAGATAACAGTATTGAAGGCATTACTGAAATAAAGTAAGGCTATGACAGTAAGTTGCTGCTCAGACATAGCCATGCAAACATTGTCTGTGATCTAGCAATAGCAAAAGACAGGAAGTGCAACAGGAGTGCTAAGAATTATTATTCTCCGACCAATCCCATCAACATCCTCAGCGTTAGATTTGATGTCACGAATGGTTTTCTCGACATCTTGCAAAGAAAAAATTTTAAAAACGAAAGGGTACGGGGAATCAGACAAGGGAGTAGGTGAAAGAGCCTTAATAGACTGTTATTTGGCGAATGCCAAGATGAACATTTAAGGCAGCAAGGCTAAGATTCGGAGAAAGGGGAGATTTACTTTTGCCGATACATAATAAGTTAAGAAACGACCAGCCATTAGCGCGAACAACATTACTGACAGAAGAGTGAATATGGCGACTATCTGCTGTATCTGTTTCATAGGTTTTTATACTTTATGTGATTCAGATCAGTGGGGTTTCTTCTATATCTGAGTTTTTCTGCATTTCTTTTGCACATGAAGAAGAAGACTAGGTGATAATAGGAAAAAGCTTCAGCACTAAATATCCCATGCGAGCTTACATGATCAGTTGAGGATACAATAATAAGATTTAACAGGAAAGGTGCACAGTTAGGAGAGAAATGAGTTAGACTAAAGTAAGGGATAATAATATTAACAGAATTTACTAAGGAACGGAGTTTAGAGTCATGGGTCCGGTGAAGTTTGTATTGTTCACTAAGCAGGTGTTAAAATAACTAATAATGATAGTGTGGTCAATGATGGTGAAATATTATTCTAGTAGGATTTCAAACTTATGGAAGTAGTCAATATGAAGAGAAGGACGGAGGATAAAAAACGACAAGAAGCAATTATAAATGATCAAATAGCAATTCAATTAACGGTGTTCTGAGGATTCGGAGTAGTCAAAGGGAAATTTAATGTGGCTGTTACAAGTGGCTTCTAAGATAAATAGCTACGCTAATGAATAAAAGAATAGGGTGGACACCCTTGCCTGTTCTTTCATTTCGAATGAGAACAAAACAATGTAGGAGAGAGTAAGAACCTGAAGGGAGGCAGAGGGAGGCAGGGCATAAAGAAAGATTTAGAGATAAATATAGCTTATACATTCTAGTTGTTAGTAACGGTGACAAGCGAGGCGGACGTTGGTTCTACAGAAACATCAAGAAGAAGTGAAAAACTGTGCAGCAGCATTTTTCGCCACGATCTTGTCTCCATACGGGCAAGACCTCTTGCTAGTGCATCAGTTTTAAATGCTTTGGTGCAACAAACGATTTACAAGTTTGAAAAGTTCTACGTTGAGTACTGCAATAGTGTTTGGTGGCTTATGTGAGGTGGCTTGTTGAAGATCAGCTTGGAATTCTGAAATCTTAGTATGAAACATCTTAATCATGTAGTCCATTTCACTTACTCGTACTTTCCACTTGTGAGTAGTCCAAACTGTGTGCACCAAGCAAATACTGTGGGCTAGTAGTACTTTGTAAACAGAGTAACATAATATACCAGTTGTTCAAAAATGTATAATATGTTGCAAGTATTTTACATTTTAAATGAATGTAAGAACAAACACAATTTGGTCTTATCTTTTCAAGTACCTATTTTAGTGATTTTTAAAATTTACATTACTTGCAAAGGCAATAGAACTGAAAATGAAACGACTTTGCCAGTTGTGTGACTTTGCCAATCATAAATACAGTAGAGTAACAGTATTCCAACAAGTGTTTTGTACTGCACAGTTGAAGTATCAAATTTGCAGGATTATAGAGTGATAATAGACTATACTATGTTTTTTTTCCTAAAGAATAGCTTTTAATGTCATAAATAATCATTTAATAAACATTCTCTATCTTATAATTTAGAGTATACTTGCAATAACAGTTACAACAAATTAGGACATTGGGAAATAATTGCGTACAAGTAATTGTAAGTATTATATGTATCTATTAAAATAATCAAAATTAGTTTTATATAGCATAACAATTATAATTAATGAATATACTCGTATGAAGCATGAAAGTGGATATGTTTGATTATTAGAGGTGACATATGAGACAGAGGCTGGAATACTGTTTACTGATCATAGTGAGGCGATCCACATCCACATGGATCATGTTAGATCCATAAATGTATGCTTAAGGAGTGCCACCAACCTCGCTTGCTCTCTTCAAGTTCCTAGCAACCTTATAACTGGTAAACCAATAAATCTATCTGACTTCTTTCATTGCCTACACACTTAGGGTATTATAAGATCAAAATCCCTCGTATGCACAATATCTTTTGTAGCCATCTGATAATATCTGCTGTTACAGAGATCAAATCAAGAGAACTCTGAAGAAGAAGGCATTCGAAGACGCCGGCATCCCGCTGCCTGAGGAGATGAGCGAGTCGGACGCTCCTACTGACCGAGAGGAGGTCGATGACACCCCCGAGCCCGCCACCCTCTCCGACTCCGATAACGTCTCGTCTGATCGCGGGGTACCATACACTTTGTTTCACTACATAACTTGGTCTAGTTCACACATTCTGCAAAAATATTTTATCCTAAAAGGAGGCCGCCTGTTGGCTCCCCATATGTACAACAGCTATAAATAATTGTGTTGTCTCTTTCAGAGCTGGGAGACCGACACCGAGGAGGAGGCTTCGCCATAGAGCAGTTTGCCTTCTCCGCATCACGGTGTCTATCTTTGTGTATCTCATTGTTATTTTCCAATGCTACTTTATATTTAAGTTTTAGTGATTACGAATACTGTCTTCGATGTTAAGTTAGGGAAGACCCCGTTCCCTTCGTTGATTAGAGTTAAAAGTTTCCTAATGTCTTACAAAATCATTTAGTTTAACTAATTAAAAACGGCTCGACACGTGATCGTCCGGTGATGGCACCGACTAGTTTCCAACCTACCGGGGTCTGTCTTCAGGGCGAGTGTTTACTTTGTTTTGTTTGCTTGTTTGCGTGTCGCACTGCGGGCCGCGTCGGTAAGAAGTTGGTGTGTGTTTGTGTGCTCGACTGCATGACATAGGTCGCCTAGCGCCGCCATAGGTCTGCCGACCCCAGTCGACGCTCACTACAACGCTATCTAGTCTCGAATGCAGCCAATTCATTATTTAATTATTATGTAGTTAGATGTGTATTAAAAGCTCGCTAGCGCCGCCCTCTGGCGCCGCTCGCTGCACACCATCTAGCGCGTCTACTCCGGGGATATGTTGTGATAGGTTTTGTTTGATTGCATACCTTTTCCCAGTTATTACATTTTCTCTTTGCTGTACTACCAACCTGATTTTCTAACTTTTTTGTATAATTTTATTAAAGACTTTTATTTAACAATAATAGTTGTTTTTTTCATAAAGAGTTTGTTTTACAAACTAATTGCCGAGTCTGATAATGAAGCCATAAGATCGAGGTGAAGTCTGTGTATTTGTATAAGAATAAGTGTATTATGATAAGTGTGACCCCAACACTGCGCTTACGATTATGTAACGATTAGATGTTCTACAATATCTGTTCAGTACAGTCCACGCCAATATCGAGTTTGGCCAATTAACGTAATTACGTTGTTAACCTACAGTAAAATGTCTCCTGAAAAAGCAGATTAACTCACCTAACCTAGCGCTCGCAGTCCAGAGTTCAGCTTTGCAACTCTGCTCACAGATAATGTGTTTTTGTGCACGATTCAGACAGATTACTTGTTTTTATGCAAATTATTGATATTATTATTAGTATTATTTTAAACCTGCATAAACCTGGCTTTCCCTGACCTTTACAAAATACTTACAACACGAGCGCGGCCCTGCGCTGCGCCACGAGTACACCGCGCCGCTGTAACTGCTGCGTACGAAAGTTTTTCTGTATTCATCTAATTATTAAAAATAAATAAAAAACTTTAGTATTATATTAACTCTCATTTAATTTACATCAATTTACAAAACTACTATAGGTACGTTTTGTTGTAATAAATAATATATTTCAGTGATCACGTTGTTGACTAGACAGACAAAATGATACAATAAACGAAATGTTCAACATTGTATCGTTTAATATGTAACTATAATATATTATAATTGTAGAGATCTTATATAAATTACCATAAACATATTTACATAACACACAAATTGTTTTCTACACATTTGTTTCTTTCGTATTTACAATATAAGTTATGCAATGCGAGCTCTACACCTGGATACATTTGCAGGTAACATTCAGGTAAGTGGTGTAAAGGGTGTTTGTGCCTCAAGTTGATATTTACATCTGCACTAACATTAAACAGCCGTTAACCAAATCTACAATTATATTAATGTTAATAACTGGGAGGTTAACTTATACAATAATTTACGTATTGCGTTCAACAGACAATTGCTTCTATTTTATACATATAGAAATACATACATACATGCATGAGTTACGAGAGAGGTAAAAAATTAAATACACTACAACAGAGAAATAAGCTTGAACAGCATAATTGTTAAATCTTCGGAGTTAACAATCTTACAATTAAATAACTTGGATAGTAGCGAGCTGTGGCCGCAAACTTATCATATTATTGTTATTTTGGAGTCGGCCGATACTGACTTCAAAATTATAATTGTATTCCGTCTTTCGTAGCTATTTATTTTGAAGTCAGTTATCTCTTTTGGTCCAAAAATATCCACATATATTTATGGTGGTAATTTCCGTTTTCTGAATTTTACTGTTTGTGCGCCTCTGGCCTCGTAAGCTCTTGTCCTTGCTACATCATATATCTACATACATAAGTTCCTTAACTCTAGCACAACATCAAATGACTAGAAACATACGGCTAGACTAGATACGCCGTCCTTACTGTTGCACTAGCATTTCCTCTTTAACTTATATGTAACAATATTTACATAACATTAGTTCACGTCTTATTTCAAATATTTTAGGCTCGTTTCTACCAAAAGTAAGCTGTCATTGCAACCGAGGCTTACTGCTAATGCTTTAACATGGTATAGTCTGACCAGAAATACAGCGACCCTGATATGAAAGCGCCGCAGCCTCCATTTATATTGGTACATAGTACATCAAAGGACCGAATGTCATTGAAGTATTTATTCCAGTATTTTGGAGGTTTAAGGTTATCGCACACTTATCAACTCCGCGCCCACCCAGAGTACCAGCCGACGCCTCGCGACTGGATTGAAGATTTCACCGGTTTTATACATTCAAAAATAGTGAGTTAATTACATATCGTTTTCGGAAAATTATAAATTAAAAACAGTCAAAAATATTTCTTGAAGAACCAATAGCCTGCTTAGAGAGAAAATACAAATGGTTTCTGCAAGCTTTAAAAGCGTGTAACCGATTGGGATAAAATAATATCTGATATTTATTTAAAAAAGTTTTTTAAATATGTACTATATCATTTTGTTATGCACTAAATATTAATTATTATTTATTTTAAAATGTTACGCTTCCAAAATATTAAAAATAAATAAATGTTATGATTATGAGCAAAGTCAGCTCACGTGTTACGAGGTTATACAAGGCCTTTCCGTTCCGGCTGGTAGACAACTACAAAGTAGTGAACGGACCACGAGAGAGTTAATAAGTCATCTTATTTTCACTATAATGCAATGTAATAAACAATAGTGTTTACCTATCTATTCCTATCGATTTGCTTGTTTCAATATTGACAATTATGTGACTTATGTTTAAAAAATATGTTTTTAATAAAATTGGTGTGATATCTATATTGTTGTTTGTGTTCACTTCCTATTGCGTATTTAATCCAATATACATGTCTTTTAAAGTTGTTGTCGCACATCTGAGCTCTTAAACCACACGGCTATTGCAATAAAACACTTTTCAGCAACATGGTATTCAGTTTTTCTGGTCCGACTATACTTAATTACTTTTATGAAAATATTTTATGTTTATAACACGGACATCTTTATTATGTATCCATCCTAATGTACATAACATTAGGGTTGTGCTATGTATGTAGTGATATAACAACAATAGTGATTTTTTACCCGACTGATAAAGAGGATAATTTTTTTTGCGAGTGTGCAATTTTCTTATAACCACATATGTGCGTTTGTATGATTGAAATTCTCGAACTTAAACGACTGAACCGATTTTACGTGAGATGGGCTATAAGATTTGACAACGTATTCCTACTAGGAGGGAATAGATGTATCTATTTTTGTATGACTGTCTTGTCACTGTTTGCCTTGAAGAGGCATTTATGGCTTCACCGGGCTTGAGGTAGCCTAGTGCAGATGGCGCTTAGCCTAAACCTCGTTCTAAAAGTAACTAAGCTCGAAGGCTCCCTCACGAACCTCGGCCCTGGCCTTTTAATTAGTTATTAATACCGGATTGGAGAGGTGTCTATTTGCGGTAAATTTGGCCTCCATATCATTACACGAAATAAAACAATTTTTGAGTTAAATACAAGTTAACTTTTTTAACCTGTAATTTCATCTGGAATACATTAATAATCCGGCGCTAATCCGGACTCCTCCTAGTCCACGGAATGGCTCCTTCTCGCACTATCTTTAAGGTCGTCTCACCAGTGTGCACTACTGAGGAACTCAAACAAGTATTAGGAATGCAGCAAATAAGATGCGGAATAAATTGAATACTTCGGTAGGTAACAAAGCGACTTTTCCTTCACATACTGAAAAGCCTCGTGCACACACTTTAATTAGGGTAAATTAAAAAATGTCTTAGTTGTAGCTTTATTTACGTTTTATTTACATTGAGTTTTGTTTTTAATTTATATTATGTAAATTTAAAAGCAAACCTCAGTTATTTCGAGTACGAATCTTCGCCTATTTCCTTCCTTCATATCATTACTTTTTTTCACGTTTATTTGAAATACGCTTCTATTTTATATGCATTGTTGGAGAGCTAAGAAAGCGGTTATGTACCTAAAATATTCTGCAAGCCAAGTTATTAAACATTAAATTTTGTCTCTTTAATTTTAAAGGCTGGCTTAACCACTTTTCGTGGAAAAAATTAAAAAAGATTTAATTATTTCGTGCTTGGTCTCTCATTCTTTTATGTTAACCCATATTGTTGTTTTAATATTAATAAGTAAATAGTGTTTAATTGTTTTTCTATACATTTGAGGAAAAACTGAGTATTCTATCGGTAATTGTTAAATGTTTACAACAGCATTTTGGTTTTGTTTTAAAAAAAGCTAAAATCATGTTAACTTAAGAATGGTTAACCTTAATATAATACATACATATGGGCAATCCTATCACCTACTAACCTAGTAACGGAAATACACTAAATTACCAATATCTTTGTGCAATAAAATATATGCGTAGAAGTGTTACATTTAACTTTACAATTTATATGTAAATCCACTATTAAAATACAGCCAATAGATATAATAGGTATTTCACCATTAGAGCCTCAGTCAGTCGGTTTTTGGCTGTTTTTTAATTCACTCCATCTAATTTTATATATTTACTTATATCAAAGTTGAGACCACTTACCGATACCGAACCAATCCCATTCTACACATGTTTACTTCGATGCTGTATGGTGGCAAAGGGTTTTTGTTAGTGAAGATGAGGACGCGGCGGCCGGGCCGGCCGGGCGACGCCGCCGCTGCAGTTGAATCAATGGTCCGTGCTGAAGTAGGAGTTCTGCATGAGGTAGAGCTTGTCGATAGGGTTGACTAGGGCGCTGGTGCCCAGATTGAGCGGCTCGTGCGCGCCGTGCGCCGGGTGCGCGGGGTGCCCCGGGTGCGAGGGCTGCTGCACCTCGAGGTTTTGTAGGCTCAGGGTGTCGGAGGCGCCCTCATCCAGCTGGTCGAAGTTGCTGCCGTCCAGCGATATATCGGAACTGCAGAAGCTGTCGCCGGAATGAGCAGGGTAATCTGTAACAAAATAAAACCTTTTAACTTGGTACTACTAACCTTTTCAATGCTTGTTTTATGAAAGCAAGACTCGGTCTTATTACGTGTAGGTATTTGTTTTGTTAATAGCGTCTGTACAAATGCAATTCGTTTACCGTCTGGCGAATAGGGCAGGTTCGGGTTCAATGGTTGACTTGAAGCCGAGTATGAACTATCCAAGGCTAGATAGTTGCCGTGGTCGCTGGAAGGTGATTCTTGTTTTATATTCTTGTCATCTTTGTCTTTGTCTTTATCATTGTTTTTATCGCCCTCCTGTTTGGCTTTTCTTTGAATCTTCTTCATTTTCGCCCTTTGGTTCTGGAACCAAACTTGCACAACTCGAACGCTGAGGCCGGTGTCTTTGGCGAGCGCTTCTCGCACTTTGCGGCATGGCTTCGGGCTGACCTCGAACGAGGCTTTGAATTGTCTCCGCTGCGCGGACGTGAGGATAGTTCGGGGCCGCTTGGGACCGCGCCTGCCATCGCGTGGCCGCTCCGAGTCATCGATGATCATATCATCCTCCGCGTGCTGCATCAAGTACATTTCTTTCTCGAAGTCCTGCCTGCAGAATATCTGGCCGGCCCTGATGACGTACTGCTCTCCTTTTTTCAGCGGCTGGCAGCACATGACGCATACGAAGCATTGGATGTGGAACACGTGTTGTTGCGCGCGCATCACCATCTCCTGCGGCAGAAGCCGGTCGCCGCATCTCGTGCATTTGACGCCGAACAACCTGGTACCAAGGAAATTTAAATATATTACAACAAATTATGGTGCTACTAACAGCAATGAGACACGCATAAAATTTCGCAAAGCAATTCGCGACCGCCGCACGTCATTCGCTATACTAAGTTACAGTTAAACGCTACAGATTAGAGTTCGCAGTGTCATTACCTATCGTAGTCGGGCTTGCAGTAGAGCTTGGCGTTGCGCGTGTAGCACGAGTGCGCCAGCGGGCAGCCGCACACGCAGCAGCCCAGACAGTGCTCGTGCCAGGAGAGCTCGCCGACCCGCATTAAGAACCGGTCCTGGATCTTCTGGCCGCAGCCCTCGCAGATCTCGACGACCTTCTCGCGCTTGATGCTCGCACTTAGCTCTGTCGGAAACGAAGCCCTCGTGAGTAGCGAGTGGACACTCCGCCGCCGGCACATTCGCTACATTACATCGGGTACAACGTTCGCTTTACCTCTAGCTATAGGATAAATAAAATTATAGGGTCGGTATGTCATAGCTAAATAAAAAAGTCTTAAATCATGCACATTATGAAGGCTTTGACACTTTAAGTTAAGCATTTAAAATGCTTAACTTAAAGTGTAAGTGTTTGCAAAAAAGTACTAAAGATAGATAGTTTTATAATAGTTTATTCTATGATATTAAGAACTGTTACGTGTTTTCATTATTTGATTCTGTGGTGGATGTAAATGTATGGTAAAGTATAGAAAGCACCATGTTTTTTGAGTTTCATATCTTGTGCCTTTCATGCCTTGGCTTTTCAATTTTATTTTTTGTGAGCCCTTGATGTGTGATTAGGGGTTCCTTTGATGTGTGGTAGTAGGTATATGGATACCTAGTAGAGTTACAGTGCGTCCCCTGACCAATGGTGGTCAGGGGACGCACTGTAACTCTAACGCTAGCCTACTTAAGCCAATAATGTATAATAGTTAACCTTAGGTCTTGATGGTATAAGTGAAAATGGGATAAACACTATCTATCAGTCGACCGACGGGTAAATGGTTTGATTGTATACATCTATCATACATATATCTATACATATAGTAAAATTGCAGTGTCTGTAATATTGAAATAACCCTTTTTTTCTACATGTATACGAATATATATACGGTACTAACACCAAAATAACATTTTTTACAATTTTTGTCTGTCTGTCGGTCTGTTTGTTCCGGCTAATCTCTGGATTGGCTGGACCGATTTTGACGGGACTTTTATTGATAGGTAGCTGTAGTAATAAGGAGTAACTAAGGCTACGTTTATTTTAGAAAAAAACATTTATTTTAGAAAGAAAAAAGCGCGGACGGAATCGCGGGCGACAGCTTGTAAATAAATAAAATCGTATGTATTTATACTTTTTATATACTCCATACGATTTCTCTTCTCTTTTTTATTACATAATAAGATATATATTACATAATAGCTGTCACCCGCGACTCCGTCTGCGCGTTCTTTTTCTAAAATAAATGATTTTTTTCTAAAACAAACGTATTCTAAGTTACTCCTTGTTACATCAACTACCTGCCATTAATAGTCCTGTCAAAATCGGTCTAGCTATTTCAGAGATTACCCGGAACAAACAGACAGACATACAGACAAAAATTAAATAAAGTTATTTTGGTGTATGTACCATATACATATACATATGTATATGAATATATATAAATATAGTAAAAACGATTATTTTAATTCAATAAAATGAAGTATTCTCTCAGCAAAATTTCGCATCTACAATATTCAAAGCACTTAGATTTTACATCCTAGAAAACTTCTCAAACTTAGCATAGCTATTTTTTGCATTAAAATGTGAAATATGTCTTTAGCTGACATCCCTGTACACACACATACACACAAAAAGACAAATGAAATGTCAGGGCTCGAATGTAAGACAATGACGTCACGCACACGAGCAGCCAATTATTGGCTTCTTTTTAATGCACTGATTGTAAGGCGTCGCCCTATCTATAGTGTACATATATAATAAAAGCTTCCATGTTATACTTATCATTCTCACGACTTCTTCGTAAAAGAGAAAACGAAACAAAATGGGACTCTCAATGTTATATCTTTATTCCCTTTTCCGAAAAAGGATAAATAAATCAAATGTGTCTATTCTTTGTTTAGTGTGCGTGGCGAGGAGCTAGTCGCAGGCGCGGTACGAGGGGTGCGGGGTGCGGTGTGCGCTTCATAATAAGCGTCCATAAAACTCGGATGTCGGTCCCCCAGTTAATTTGGGATATATCTAACTATAAGTTTAAGAGCAAGACCGGCGATGCGATGAAAGTATCAGGAGAATGTCGGGCGCTCCTTAGACATTAGGGGTTACGCCCCGAGGCGGGGCGGAGCGGGGCGGCGCCGCCGGGGTCACACCCGGGAACAAGATGTCGGCGGCACCGGCCGCGGCCGCTCTTGCCGTTTATTGACGTCCGACGCCCAGGGCCGGCGTCGGCGCGGCGCAACGATCCCGTCACCATTCTTACAGCCGGATCCTTAAAACCGGATAACCGAAATAACGGCTCAATGTCTTGTTTGTTTCGTATCGGATCGTAAGCCATCACTCGGGGTCGAGGTCCGCCGTCTTATGTTTCGGACTAATCTATACATATTCAATTACAATATTACCTTCGAAGTGTCGGTAATACATGTAATGCAAAAAAAATCACTATTCTTGCACATGTTACTACAACGAAAAATTATTTTTTCTAATTTTGTGTATCTGTCAGCAATTCCGCTTTTGTTTAAAAAACTAGCTGTCGCCCGCGACTCCGTATGCTCTGAATTAAAAAAAAAACCTTAAGTAGTAGCCTATGTGTTCTTACAGACTATGTTGTACATCTGCGTCAAATTTCTATGAGCCATAGAGAGCCGTCGCACAACTTAACAAAATCAATGTGTCCCAGCCCAGGGGAACCGTAACTATGTCCGGGATCAAAAGTAGCCTATATATGTATTCATTTGGACTTTCTTCTATAATATAACTGTATAAAATATCAGTTAATATATATGTTAAGCCGTTGGTGACTTATCGAATAATAAAAATAATAAAAAACTACGTATCCCTCGGGAACCGTAACTATTTCAGGAATTAAAAGTAGCCTATGTGTTCTTCCGGACTATCCTGTACATCTATGCCAAATTTAGTCGAGATCCGTTCAGCCGTTTACGCTACAAACTGTAACAAACGTCCATCCATCTAAACTTTCGCTTTTATATAATAATATTTTAAGATTGAGATTGAACAGAACTGAACATCGGTAAGAAAGCTCATGCATACAGATATGCCACATTATAGCCTTCTTTCATTTTATATTTTCTGCGCTAACCAGGTCGGGCGACCACTTGTCTGTACTAAGAAAGAAGTAAGATTTGATTTATTGTTTGTTTGTTTGTTTGTTTGTTTATTTGTTTGTTTGTTTGTTTGTTTGTTTGTTTGTTTGTCTGTTTGTTTGTTTGTTTGTTTGTTTGCATTGATAGGCTACGAAACTGATACGCAGATATGAAAAAATATTTCACTGTTACGAAGTTTAACTGTCTCGAGGTGATATGGGCTATTTTTTCTTTAATTTCCATTTTTTAAAATTCAGTGTGCACGAAGTCGCCGGCAAAAGCTAGTATATAATAATTGGTAAATTTTCTTGCTAGATGTACTTATGTTATATCAAATTAAGCAAATTTGTCAATACAAACGGTTCCGTTACTTGGCAGCTCCATTATGACTGTCACTCTGGCCGTCCAGCGTTTACCGACACACGGTGTCAGCACAGCCACCGTTGTACAGTTGTATAGTATTTTGCTGATTTACAATATCGGCACGACATCGGAAGATAGGACATTTGTACATGTATGGAAAAAATGAATTGAAACTCTTTTACGATGATTCGTTTGAGATATACAGAAGTAATAGTTAATACCGGCGCGGACAGTTGTGAGTCCGTTATCTCCGTAGTGGTATGGATAAGATAACACTGTACGTGCGAACGGAGCGGCTGACCTTCCGATATCTTTATTCATTATACAAACTTAAAGCGCGCACATATATATCCCGGGACCTGTCTACTTTTAGTTTTCACTGAAATATTGAAATATTTGATTGCGGTAAGGTGCGCTTCATGCTGTCGGTCATCGTTTATTTTATATTTTAATCATTTCACAAGTTAGATGACAAAGTAAAAAAGTTATTTTGACGATTTTAAGAATGACTAAGATGATACTTAAATGTCAAAAACATTTTACTTTAGTTATATTTTCTATATACCTACATATATGTGTCTGTATGTATATATGTATAAATGTATAATGAGCTTGTTATATACTGGCCCAGTACAAGTATAGTATATTATGACTGCTTAGTATTTTAACCAGAGTTATGTTTTTACTAAATTCCTCTGTAGTTACGTATCTTTTTTAATGTATGTACGCATCTACACGATTGTTACAAATATTATATACTAGCTTTTGCCCGCGACTTAGACCGCGTGGAACTTCACGTGTCTTTCCTCGTTCGGATTAGAATCATCTAATATGGTATTTTTAAAATATTGTCCTAAAATATTTCTATACAGACTTTCATCCCCAATCACTACTGTTTTTTTACAAACTTGATAATACATTAATGAAATTTGAAAAGCGTATATATTTTGTACCGATATAACAATAAGAGTATAATAAATTAATATAATTGTATAATATTAAAAATATAATAAAATATTGTATAATATAATTGTACATACACCTTCCCTGTTGGACCTTCTGCTAACCTCACATCCGGACAGCTATTTGGTATCTGTCGACGCCCCCTTTTGCTCGTCGGACCACTGCCTGATACGGAAAACAGTGCCTATCTCGCGTCGCCCACGGTTCAAACCGAATGGCGTTCGCCGAGTGTGGCACTACGGGTCGGTAGACTGGGATGAGATGCGGTCCTTCTTTGCATCCTACCCATGAGAGCGAGTTTGCTTCATGCTGGATGATCCCGACGCCGTTGCTAATTCTGTCACTGATGTGGTGCTTCAGGGGATGGAACTGTTTATTCCATCATATGTCGTGCCCATCGGGGGCAGTTCTGGGCCTTGGTTTGGTCGATCCTGCAAATTAGCTGCGCGCTACAAGCAGGATTGTTATCGAGCCTGGGCTGAGGCGTCAACAGCTAGGGATGTAAATACCAGCCTGCTCAAAAAGAAGTACAACTCTGCCTCCAGGTCCTTCAAAAGAGTTTTTGCTAAGGCAAAGTCGGAACACGTGGCCAATTGGTGAGAGACTGGTGCGCCTTCCCTCTGGGACGCGTGCGTTCTGGTCGCTTGCCAAGGCTGTCCAGGGGTATTTTTGTAAGCCGTCTTTACCATCTTTGCGCAGGGAGGATAAATCGTTGGCCCACACCGCAAAAAAGACAAGGCCGATCTTCTAGGCTCTCTTTTTGCGGCCAACTCGACTCTAGAGGATAAAGGTAGGTCACGTCCAAATATCCCTTGCGGTGACACCTTCATGTCCGAGATCCAGTTTCTCCAGAGATTAGTGCATAAAGTGCTGCAATATCTGGACGTTAACAAGTCGAGTGTGCCTGACGGAATTCCTCCCATCGTGCTTAGGACATGCGCTTCTGAGTTGGCACCGGTTTTAACGCGCCTGTTTCGGTTCTCCTACTCC
>JAAOEG020000025.1:37456-49359 GCA_011763625.2 Papilio bianor | reverse complement strand
TCTTGCAATTTTCGGTTGCGCGTAAGTTTTAATCTTTTGATATCTCCTAAACTATTTGTCAGAATGACATAGTTCAAAAGGCAATTATAACCTACGTTAAATTCTCCTATTTATATATTTATTTGGACAAGGATTCATACCGAACACGAATAATAAGTGGCGCAAGCGTTTTAAGCTGAAAAAAATGGTTAGTGCGCGACAACCTTAAAAGATACATATATGTCATCGCGGACTTTATTATAGCTTATTTAAAGAGCTACAATTATTTCACACATAATTTTTATGTAGGGTGTATAGTTTCGGCAGCGTAACGCATATAAGCAAAATTGTCCTCTATTTTCGTCGCGCATTTTTAAGGAAAATTCAAACCTACCCGGTAGTTTTTAAGTTTAAAAATTAACAAAAAATGGGACCCACCTGCAAGCATTTCCTGTCGATTACAAAAAGAATTATCAAAATCGGATTACGTACGGCGGAGATACGCGGTAAAACACATAAGGTGTTAATGGTAAGGAGCGATTGTATGTTATGCATGGATATGGACAGCGATATCTGACCCGTTGGGCATAAGTGAAACTTAAATATGATAACTCACTAGCGCCTTCCTTTTATGTTAATTTCTATGGTCATGCAGGTTATTAATAAATGCTTACAGAACCAAACGATAGCAGCGCCTCCCTCACCGCCTGTACATCCGTGTGGGACTATAGTATTATATCATTTTTGTGCGCGGGCTCAGATAAGTCAGTTGGTTTATATAGTGACATCACACCGCGTCCCTTGCCCTGCGCCCTCACGTTTGTCAATGATATATTTTCAATTATGTATCGACACGCAGTGGACGGACGGAGGTAGCGGCACGTCAACCGCTCAAATCCGCCTCGGGCCGCGGAGGGATGATGCTGTCCGTATACGCTGTCGGCGCTACGAATTAGGTCCTTCGTACTCAAAGCTGCGCAAATCTCCGATACCCGGCGCATCTGTATCATTAGAATCTGCGTATCTAGTATCTACGTACTACTACGTACTGTATATAGTACAGTGCGAAGCTCACAATACGTGAGCGATATTTTATTCTTTTGTCGCCAGTCGCTCGCTACTTGTGTTTGTTAAGACTGTCGTGATACAAGTCGTCCCGCCTTTTAAGATGGCTGAGCAATACAATTTATGTTATTCGTTGTGTCGCTATGCTTGTACTGACTATAGAATATACAATTCATGTCGTCGATTCAAGGTTGTGTGTACGGAACGCGCACTGCGGCTTACTCGCGACGCAAGTGTCCAACGATAGTATCTGACATGGAATGCTTTGGTACAAATCGCTCGTTTGATCGATGTCGTCACTGAGGCGACGCGGCGGCCCTCGACGCCTGCTGCTGATTCGCTTCGTAATATTTACTTAGTTACAGTTCAAATATTATTTCCCCTACACCTGCAGACACACACAGCAAATTCATCATCAATCATAATTAGTGCTCGCCTTCTGCTCCTAATTAGACTATATTTCGTAATCAAATTTATTTAAATTTTCGTTCAATAAAAACTTAATACACTTTTTCTTCACAGTAACTTAGGGTTCTTCATCTACAAGGAAAAGTAAAATATTGAAACTAATATTGTATCATACACACAACGATGAATCGTCTACGCGAGTTGTCTATTCGGCCAGTACAGAGGGCTTATCACAATTACTCTTGAGAACGCTTTATAATGTCATCAACAACATTTATATGAGGTTTGTAAAACGAGCAGAGAGTTGTACTTTACTCGTACTGTATATACACTGACAAATCTCTTATCCATTTTGTCGATGATGTCATGAATACGTTGTCACTTATGGTACAGTTGACTGAAACGCAACTACTCGCAGGTCTGTCAACACACAACCTGAGACTCGGCCGACGAGTACATACAGAGTGTCCACTGATTTTTTCCACCATCTTCACAATCGCAGCGACTTCTTTCAAGACGATCTTGCTAAACAGGTAGCGAGCGACTGGCTTTGGCGATGACAGATACAAATATCAAGGGCCCGTGCCTGTTTATGATCACTGCATAGCGTAAGTCGATTAGCGACTAAAATCAGCAGGTTTTGAAAAGTTACATCGTAATTTTGCAAGTTTTTCTTCGGATACTTTAATAGAGAATCTGCGATTATTGTCAATTATTATGTCTCAAGCATGATATCTGCGGCACTACGTCGTTGTGTCTTTCCCGGACACCCTGTATAGATAACGATATAACGGACGCATGAACTTTTGGTTACCTCGTAACCGTAAAGGTGATGTAACTCGGCATATTTTAGTATAATAATATTTAGTATAATTATCATAGGTTCCTACGTAAACAATCGTATTCCCCAATTTTGCCATTAGCACAATTTTTAATCTTATTACTTAAATTGGAAACTAAAGTAAAAATAATGAGAATTTTAGTTTTCGGTTAGGCTTCAGCAGGCGGCGCGGAGTAATCGTAAAATAATGTTTAATATTGTCTTTTATACCACATATAATATTCACGTATTAATCTAACCTTCCTACGTTTATTTCTGTAAAAAAAAAGGATTTTTTATATTATATAAATAAAAAATAACAAGAAATCACATTTGAAATGTAACAATGTTATAAAAAACATAAGCCAAATATTCGCCTTGTTACGTTTACCTCTGATTATATTCTCTCTGATTATATATTTTGTATATGAACATGTAAAATAATTATATTTTTAATGTATGACATACTCGATATAAATAAATAAATTGAATGACACTGTCGCACATATGTAAATGCACAGAAATAAAACGACTGAACTAAAACACCAATTACATATTTAAAACACGTCGACGATTTTTAAATATAATAATGGTTATTACTAAGCCACGTTATACATTGATACGCAAATACACGTATTTATTGGACTTATTGTCTAGATATGAGCAATATTTAAACGCCGCTCACAGATAACTTTTCATGGAAGTAATAGAATATGTGAGTGACGGACCTGTCCTGGCGGCGCAGGCCAGGGCCGGCGCGCCCTCGGGCAGCAGCGCGGCTCCCATGCTCGCGTACAGCTCCAGCATCCTGTTCATGAGGCCCAAGGCGCTTGGCGCGGCACGACACGGCACGGCACGACACGGCGCGGCTCGGCACGTAGCGCACGATGCGCCGCCGCCGGTACAATGCTTCGGCAGCCGCGCGCTGCCTCGGCGCGACCCTCTCGCCTCGGCCGCCGCCAATGGCGAGCCTCCGCCCCGCAGACCCCGCCCATACCCGAGCCGTTGCACAGATCGAAGCTTTTAATATCGTGACGCCGCGACGCCGCAACTCCGATCTTTTACAATTTTTGTCGACTGAAAAAAATAGAGGAGGCACCTCCGCGAGAAGAGAAGAGATCGAGCGGCAGCGCCTCATTCCGTGGGAGCCGGCGGGGTCGGCGGTGACGGCCGGGGAAGCGACAAAGAGTTTCATTACATGGGTACCGCGTGTCGTTTGTCCGCCCGGCACCTTTATTCAGCGTGCAACTCTTATTACATTTACTAACTAACCTAACCTAATAAAAAGATTAAAAAAATTGAGATGCAGTTCAACGAAAATGGGGTAACCTTATGTAGTATAGTATAATATAACAAGTTGTACTATTTAAATGAATAGAGAGACAGGGTACGGGCTACGAGGCGGAGGAGAAGACCCACAACGCCTTATGTATAACGAAAGAATGGCGACACACGTAGCACTCGTAATCGAAGTGCTCGTTGCGTAGATATGTATGCTCGTAGGTAACTCGTAGCGTATACATATAACGGAAGGCAGACATTTTTGTCACGACCAAGACCAGTGAAGGCTAGTGAATTTAAGTAATTCGAATTTGAATTCTATATTGCATTGAAATAAAGACTCCTTATCTTCACTACAAAGAAGCGTTGAATATTTTTATGAAACATTTAGTAGACATTCAAAATGAGACAGACCGAGGGAGATAAGCTTTGTTTGTTAACAGTAGATATGTATTAGGTATGTTTACGTGACTGTACGTACGCTAGGCGTAGAGCGTACAACGTAGCTGCGTTCAAAAGCTACGGACCTACGACGCAGCTCTTCGCATTGTTTACTATCCCCACTGGTTACTAACCCACTGGTTGTTAGACCTTACAAATCACAACATTACTAGACAATAACTAATTCGGTTTGTCTTCCTAGAGAACGAGTAAAATTAATAAAATCGGGAAACGCATAGAAACATATAGAAGGATGCTTTCCTCCCTCCGCTCCCGGTAACCTTTTTGTTGTTGCCTTGCCAATGAGCCCTCTTATTGTTTATTACAAGCCTAGCTGTTGCAAGCGATTTTGCCTGCATGGAATTAAATATGAAACAAAAACCCGTAGAAATACTCGCACGTCAAAACAAAACCATTTACTCTATAGCGCTCGATCATTCCCGCCGCCTTCGGCCAGCTAAGCCCGCGCTGTGCCCACGACGCTGTCGGTGTAGCGACGCGTTAATACCGTGGAGCCCCTGCCCTCTGGCGGCAAAGTACATCGGTAATTATTTGCATTTTGCACGATATTGAACGTCACAGATTTAATTAATGTTTGAAGACGTTGCTTCGGCACTGGGCGGGGTGCGCGGGGTGCGTGGGGTGCGCGGGGTGCGTTGGGTACGCGGGGTGCGTGGGGTGCCCGGGATGCGCGGGTTGTGCGAGGCGGTAATAAGCCACTATATAGGATGCGTGCATTCCTGCTCATATGTGAGCTACAAGAAACTATTAGCCTCTAAAATATATTTGCAGATACACTTAACTTGGACAATTACAAAAAAAAAAATCTATTTTAAAGTTTTTTATAGTATATATCTTATTTTATATACAAGTTCCCATTTAGGGGCTTACTCCATGTTAGGGGTAGAATTTGTTCGCCGATATGTGTAGGTGGCATCACGATGTCTTTCACACTTAAAATGTTCTGCGCAATAATAAAGGAAAGAAATCTCGAAGAGACGATCGAAGTATCGCTTGTTTGGCAAAAGAAATTCTTGAAAGGGATCTAAGAAACTTGATAGAATATATTAAAGAAAATACCGTTCTACAGTCTCTAAATACAAGAGGAGAATTCGAAGGAAAGCATAGCTCATCAGCAACAACGACATCTGTAGCACGAATTGATCGGCTCGCCCACCTCAATAACACCACCATACAGAAGACAAGCGTCAAGTGGGAGTAATTCCGCGTGCAGTCTGATCAGTGTGCGTGCCGAATTTTAGTCCCCATTCCTTCCCTCGCTTTTATTGATTTGTTATTGATTGTTGGTGCAAAGTTATGAAAAATGTTTTAAGCCGTGAGTATTTACGTTAACTTAAAACAATAGGACTCATAGGAGTCCCATATACGTGACATAGATCTCCAAAATTGATACTTGATGACTTGTGGATAACAAGTCTAACGTCAACAAAGCACTAATTCAATTTCATCGTTATGCTATTCATTGATAACTTTTTGTCCATACATTTAGGATATTTAATTTGATGAAACTATGTTTCATAAAACACTAAAAAAAACAGTTTAACCAAACTGTCAAGTAATTATTGGTCCAGCTTTGGTAATGGTAAAGGTATTTGAACTTGTAACAAATGATCACCAACAAAAATCATAATTAAACCATTTGCATTATTATTGCATTATTACCCGACTGACAAAGGGGGCAATAATGCAAATTGTACAATAGTGTAATGTATGTGAGTTTGTACCAAAGTAAATTCCATTGTGGCGGCCTAAAGCGTAGTTATATATATTTATATATATAGCATAGCACCGGCGCTTCTATAACACGCATTAAAAAGCGTTGAAATAGAAGAAATGCATGTCCATGTATCTGTACGTACGGCTTCGCTTCTTTGCGAAACATATTCCTGGGACTTTAAAACGTTTATTATTATATGAATACCACGGTATGTATAACTTTAGGCCGAGACGTTATCCGCGGGAGTTTTTCACAATTCTGATTAATTTGGATATAATTAGATTATTTTGTTAATCAATGACAACATTATAGATAACATTTTGAATGCAATAACATTGTTAAGATTCAGATTCAGCGCAACAGTATTTAAGTTTATTCCAAATGTACGCAAATGCAAAATTACATAAATTTGCTAAAACTCTTTATAATAGATATTGAGTATAGATACAGATTTGGTATTTTGTGTGAATTATTCTTAAAATGGCAAACATCTACACCAAAAAAAACATAAAGGCCGCCGTTCAGAACTAGGTGTACGTAGAACTAGGTCAAGGATTTAGACCAAGTTCTCAGTTTTTAAGTAGAACGATATGAATTGAGTTTCTTGAATGCTACAATAAGGCCCAGGAGGTTCTCGCGCGGCGTCGAGGGCCGGCCGGCGGGCGCTGCGGATGATCCATTGTGCCTCGAGTGGGCCTCGAGTGGGCCAATTCTCCCATTCAACTGCCACTTCTGCCGTTCGCCGTGTAAACATCGCGGATCACATATGCTTGCAAAGGATCATGTTGGATGCGGTACTTTTTAATTACGGTCTATTTTTGTAAAGTCGTACTCAAAAACGAAGAAGAAAGTATAAATAAATAAAATTCTCATTAGATTTGCGAATGGTTAAAAAAAGGTTCAATAAGTAGTTACGAGTATTGTTGCGTTGCAAGTGATCCGGACATGGGCGAAATATATTTTTGCATAGTATATAATTTCTGTCAAAATAACTGCATATACTACTATTCTTTTACACAGAGTTCAGGGGTTCAGCAGAGCACCAACATCTCAAGAGGGCTAAGCGATAAGTCCGACCGAGGAAGCGACACTGGCTGCGTGCACACCTAAACGTACATACGGCCGGTGCCAACTAGCCTTTATTATTATAGTTTTAGGATTGGGACTTATGAAATCTGTTGTTTTATACATTATGTTCCAATGCTTGTATTATATATTATGATGCATCTGTGTAATTGTTTAGTATGTGTGAAAAATATTGTAATAATATAAAGAGTTATGTAATATTTTCCTAACATGTGTACCTAATATTATATGAATTAAGTAAATACTATTATTTGTTATATATAATTGAATGAGTATATAAGTATTTGAATATGCAGACAGATGCGAGGTCGGGTGTGTCTGACAAGACGCGTAGAGCGCATCCATTGCGATCGCCTCAATCGATGTAAACTTTGGACAGAATTATTATTGTGTTTTCATTTATCCGTCGGGCTGAATAGCGCTGCGTGCGTTTTTTGCGGCATTGTGCAGCTCCGAGCTCCAAGCCCCGACTCTACGCTATCCGGCACTTGAACTCAAACGCTGCTGTGAACACGAAAAATGCGGTGCGCAGTCGACGGGTTGACGCTCGGGTGAGCATGCGCAGGCGACGCCGTGCGGACACCTCTTTGCACTCTCGCACTGCAATGTTTGTAAAACCTCGTAGTCAATCAACTTTTATTTCTACTTCCAAAAAGTACCGGTCGAACAGTATTTGATCGCCCTCTAAACAATATATTACACTTTTTGATTGCTATTGCGATTTTTGGCTCGGTTACGTATGGACAACTGGATTCAAATGTATCGCATTTAAGTAAACACGGTTCGATTAAACATTGATTTGGTCACTTAGGCCAACAAGGTGAACAAACTTGGATATATTGCTTCCATAGCGAAGTCCGTGATTACGTAAGAAGAATGGTTATTATGTTGAGCAAAGAGTTTTTGTTAGTGTAGGAAGTGCCGGTGCAGACGAGTTGTGACCGCGCGCGCCTCTTCGGTTCTATTCGAATGTAATTTGTCCATTATGACTTATAGAGGCGCGCAGCCTTAATTGTTTTGAACCTTTTTGTGTGCTTTTAAGCTTTTATGAACTGAATAAAGACGATAAAAAATATCAAAACTTCAATTCAAAAAATGTCGTTATTTACTGAGTCTTGTTATTGAGGATACCCTTCGTTCGTTTTACGCTTGTACCAAGGATACATGAATCTCCGATACCAGTCGATTTTAGTCTCAAAGCAATTTGCGCAATACAATGTCAGAGTTTCGCTCTCAAACATCCATCGCACATATTTTGCTTCTTTGTGGCCGTCACCTGTCGCTCGGTACCTGTTTGTCAAAAGCGTTTTGAAAAAGTTTCCACAAATTGAAAGATCATTAAATCAATGAAAGGGCGACGTGACGTCAAAGCGACGACGACTTGGCAGTAACGCGTCGACGTGGCGGCAACGCGTTTGACAGAGAACCACCGCAGCTGTGTCGCAAGCTGTAATTTAATCAATTGATAGCGCTATGACCTGCGATAGTGGAGCGCTCGCGGCCGACTCGCTGTTCGCGTTTGTGTGCTGATTGCAATAATATTGTGCGTACGTATAACTAGTTACATGCGCGGCGTGGGCGTGCTGACAAATCTACGATGGTAAATGGTATGGTATTCTACAACCGGCATAACTTTAATGTTTTGACCACGATACTAGGTCTCAATAGTGCCGTCATGTGGTAGTTACTCCGCATTTCGTGTCTCGCACGCTCAGTGTGCGAGACACGTGCGTGTCGGAGGCCAAAACCACTCCCCGTTGTACACTTTTACTTTGAAGGGGTATTGGCCTTGGCGGAACTATATAATATACTGTACGGAACTATATAACTACTGAATGGAGATGGCTACTGGCAACGGTCGTTTCGCAATTTTGTAATTCAGGTGCCGCTTGCTCGGAGCTTTCAAAACAATTTAACATGATCTCTACCCAGTTCAATGCGACGGCGGGCGGCTTTGTTTTCATCACTTTCAAATCGAGTTTTATACTTCGTTCGCAGTTCTCTTAAATGTTTACAGTATTTTATAAAGATTAAGCTTAAGGCGCCGGCGGCGGCCGCGGCGCACAAGGCGACTACGATGAAGTGACACAGGCAGGTGCCGGCCGCTACACGCCGCACGCCGCACGTCGAACTCAAAGGACACGCACTCCGTTTTGAGACAGAGTTTCAGCATATGAATAGCGCGCACAGTGCGTGTCTGTGCCACGTATTTATTGCAGGTGGAATTTGATGGGGCGGCGGGCGGTGGAGGCGGGGAAGGCGGGGGGGGTGGGGAGACGAGCTGAACAGGGTCGGAGCCGCGCCAATAAAGGCCATGCACCACACGTGCCTCCGACATGGAACATTTCGTCATTTCGCGCATACCCCCGCCCTGAGCGCGTCGTGAGACTATCGCCCTTGACGTCACCTAATAAGTTACATTTTCCGTTGACTCGCCGAAGATCTTGTGCGAAAGGGAGCCGCTCTCCCCCGACCTAAAAGTAGGCATTATCTTGTTATAGATTATGCGAGCGCAGCGCAGACATGGCGACTAAGAAATGAGTTTGCATGTTTAACCTAGTTTACGTGTGTTACGTACCGGCGAAAAACTTTGTTCTTGTTCTTCAATTAAAACACCAAAAAATCTACTAACTGAATTACTGGTTTTGTCTTTGTAACCTATAATTCAATACAGCTAAAGTGTATTAGGGGATAGAGATTAGCGCCATTTCTAGGATGGTTTTTTAACACACAATATAAAATGTTTAACTTAAACGAAATAAAATCTAATGTATACGTAATAAATTACGTGTAGCACATTGTTATTTAAGTTCATAATATAATAATAATTATATAATAATGATGATATGGAGCGTCAGACTCAAACTCGTTTTTCACTAATAGACAATTTTACTCCGTTTAAGTTAAAATATGTGTTTTGTGCCGGTGTAACTGAGGCTTTCGTCTGCAGTGACTATTGTATTAGTATCTATGAACAAAACCACGTATCACATTATCTGTGTTGTTGACTGAATGAGAGGACTTCTTGGGTAATTCTGTCTACCACAGTCCGTCACAGTCTCACTCGTCTAGGCTTTACACTGTAATTGTGACAAATCTTTATTGGATCTATAATAAATATTGTCATAAAAATTGTTTTAAGCATTGAACTGTGTCTCTCGGAGACAGCAAGTTGTTAAGCTTGACAGAGTATTGCTCGAGGTGACGTCGCCAAGCGCGCGGAGCGGGGCGCGCGGGGCAGAGCGCGTGGGGCGAGGCGCGCGGGGCGAGGCGCGCGGCTAGGGAGGGATTAAGGCTTAAGGACGCCAATGCAGATTATTTTTTATTCATAAATATGGTTTTGGTACACTGATGTATGTACTTTGTAATACATATGTCCGGCCCGCAGTCGGTACACACTCCACCGCAGTCCGCATTTGGGCTAAATAGAAAAGGTATTTACTTATAACATCTTTCCGTGCATCAAGCGACTAACGGGAACAAGCAGAGTTTCCAAACAGTTCGGGATCGCGTGGAGCACTTTTTCTGCATTCCTTTTTAATACATCTGTCTAGTGTAAAAGTTTCTGTGTATCATATATTTGTTTGGACATTTGTTATCATGACGCTTTGTTATCATTAGCTAGTTAAAAGCTAGTCACACATTGAACGTACTTAACTTTTGTGTAATATTAAATACCAATGATGAGTCTAGCTCGTCATCTCTATCTATGTTTATGCATATCGATCACGAGTCTCACTCGTCAAATATACCTAAAAGGTTAAAACGCCTAAAAATATATCAGCATTTCCATTTCATTTATTAGAATCACTCTACAAATATGAGAAACATTTGAAAAAGCTATTTAATAAAAGGTTGTGTACACGACGTACGCAGAAAATAACAATAAAATGAGGCAAACAGCCGCCTCGCCGTTGTACTAAATAAACTTTTAGCGAGAGGTGAGTATACAAGCGGATTCCAGTCAAAACTCTAGACCAGGGATGGAAAACCTGTACCTATGAACGTTTCAGTTTTCTAAATCAGGGCGGTCATGGAAGTTCTATCCAATAATTTTGACTTTCTGATTATGGGGAACGTACTGCAGCATAGGAATCAATCGCGGTCGCTCATACATGTAGGTCGCATGCACTCGTCTCGCCATAAATACTGTTACAATTAAAATTGGTTTTCTCATTTTGTCGTCAATACATTGTACAATATTTTTCGATATTAAAATGGAGTTGGGTGATAAAGAGAACCGAATCAATGTGATTGCATTACACAATGTAGGTATGGACACAATTGCAATTCTTAAAACTCTCATACGCTTGGTAATAGTAAAATCTTTGTGTACCGGGCCATTAATAGGTGCAATGAGACCTCCTCTGTTTGTGACAGAAAAAGATCTGGCCGTCCACTTACTGTTCGTACGAAAAGGTTTTCATAGCAGTAAGGGAAAATATTCTCAACAAAATGCACTAAAAAGTATCAAAATAACGTCATGAATACCCTCAAGAGAAAGTAAACTCTCTTCTTTCTAGTATCATGTCAATATTGTACAATTATTGATATTTCGGTGTCGGTATCGCCGAGGTAGATTAGTGACATTTTTATCTGAGATGTTGTTGGACCCAAAAACGATTATAATAACTTCCTACCTAGGCCTATAAATAAATAAATAAATAAAAAAAGCCCTTTATTCCATGCAATTTAAATAAGTTTACAAAATCGAATATAACATGTCTGATTATTATTATTGCTAGTAGAAAAATTAAATAAGAATTTTAGACGAAGCAGTGCCGTGCCATCTTTTATTGAGTGAAAAATTCTAAATTACCGTAATTGTTTAGACCGTCTTCAAAAAAAGTAACACTCATATGGCTTTTTATATTATTCGTTACTGCCTTTTTGTCCCAAAATGTACGTATTTCCTTAGGTGTTGTCCACTTTGGAAGCATCCAGATTTATCCAGTTTGGATTACATCGTGAGGGATACGCTCACATCTATTTTAACGCTATTTAACGTTTTTCCCGGCACTCCAACCTCAACGACATTATCCGTCGGGCTCTTACCATCGCTAATGTTCCATCGTCTTTAGAACC
>JAAOEG020000025.1:26366-37356 GCA_011763625.2 Papilio bianor | reverse complement strand
GGATTGCCAAACTAAAAATGGCCGGCCCTAAAGGATCGCCTTGCTGACAGCCTACTTGAGAAAATATTAGGTTATTCTTGTATACTAATTTTGAATTTTGACTGTAGCATTGCCAAAGGTAAGGGTAACAATCAGGAATTTTGTTTTTTATTTGTGTTAGTAAGGTGGCTCTATCTACTGAATTGAAGGCATTTTTGATGTCGACTTTGAGGACCACATCCCCTCCCTGCTCATGGAGAAAAGTCCTTAAGGCGTGGACAGCAGCCTCACAGCCGCCTCGTGAACCAAAACCTAATTGCACTGGTTGGAAGTATTGTTTTAATTATATTAATTATATTCAAGTCATTATTTAAATTTATATTTTTTTAATTTGCATGGACCCCTCTCAGGCGAAGGCCTCCTCCAAAGATTTCCATTTGTCTCTGTCTCCGGCGACATAAATCCAGTGCGGTCCAGCGACTTTTCTAATGTCGTCTTCCCAGCGCGTGTGCTGTCTACCGACACGCCTCTTGCCCTGTGGACCGTCCCATGCAGTCACTTTAGATGTCCATCTCCTATCTTTGAGTCTTGCTAAGTGACCAGCCCACTTGAATTTTAACCTTTGAGCATATTTGAGCGCATCTACTGATTTGGTTATTCTTATCTTTGTGTGGCGGATCTGTGACTTTTTCTTACATTGAGCATGCTGCGTTCCATTCCCCTCTGGCACGTTATAATTTTACTTTTAGTATTATTCGTGAATTTCCACGTCTGGCAAGCATATGTAAGACAAGGTAAAATGCAAGTGGCCATTATTTTCTTTTTTACTTCCTTTGGCATGTTGCTTTTCCTTAATTCTTTGTAGCTCCAGAACTTATTCCACGTAATTCTTGCTCTGCGTTCTACCTCTAGTTCATTACTATTGCTGTGTTATTATATTATTTGGTAGTGTTATTTGTTTTCCTAAGTAGATATATTGTTCGACGTACCTAGGCCAAAAAATTATATAAGGCGTAAAATTTCAATAATTGTAATATATTGACATAAAGAAGAGAATTTACTTTCTCTTGAGGGTATTCATGACATTATTTTGTTTATTTTTAGTGCATTTTGTTGAGAACATTTTTTGAAAAAGTTGGTTTTGCTTTTTTTTAATTTTTACTTATTTATATTTTTAAATTTTCGTTATACACAATGTAACATGTCCCTTATTTCAATTCAAAATCTAATGTAGAATTGCAACAGTCAGAGTCTGTCATCTATTCCACAGTTCACAAAACGAAAACATCATCAACACCAAACACGCTTTATTAAGAGTTACTTAAAAAGTACTTGCCAGAACTTAGCCAAATTTAAGTGGACGTATATGATAACCATCAGCTTTCAAACAAAGAATAAATCATCAAAAACAGTTTGGTAATAAAAAAAAGTAATAAACCAATACATCATTGCGAGTATTTTATTCTATCTGGCCGCGGTTTTAATCTTTTGATATCTCCTAAACTATAGGTCAGAAGGGTATAGTTAAAATGGCAATTTTAATCTACATTAAATTCTCCTGATAATGAACTTAATAATGATTTACACTCAACGCGAATAATATCTCATTCGTCTCAAGTTACGACACTATCGGTCGAATACACTTTGATTTGTCTTAAGAAAAAAGATCGAAAAAAGAGGTTATTGTAAGAAAAACATGGAAGATAAATATATGCTATCTAAGACCGTTATTTAGCAAATTTAAAGGACTACAATTCTTTCATAAATCGTTTTTATGTACGTACATGCTATAGTTTAGCTTACGTAAGCCAATATAGTAAAGTTGTCCGATTCTTTGTTACGATTATTGAATTTTCGGTTTCACGTTTGTTTGAATTTTTTGATATCTTCTAAACTATTGATCAGAATTAGATTCTGATAATTGTTGACATATTTATTTGGATAAGGATTCACACCGAACATGAATAATAGGCGTTGTAAGTGGCGCATGCGTTTTAACCTGAATACAATTCTTTACGAGTATACATCATTTTTATGTAGGATGATAGTTTAGGCTACGTAACACAAGAAAGCAAAATTGTCCTTTGATTTTTCGCGCATCTTAAGGAAACCTCAAAATCCACAAGGTTGTTTTGAAGTTTAAGCATTAACAAAAAAAATTAAGCCCACCTGCAAGCACCAACTCTCGATTAAAAAAAGAATTACCAAAATCGGATCACCACAGGCGGATTTGTGTGGTAACACACATTAAAAAAACATACGGACGAATTGAGTACCTCCTTCATTTGGGAAGTCGGTCAAAAAAGAATAGAGTGGTAAAATCGAAACAACTATTGCAGCGGTACGCAAAGGGAGGTCACAGAAAATTTTTGTTTACGGATGAGAAAAAAATATTTACAATTGAGCAATACTTGAATAAAGAAAATGACCTTATTTATGCCCAAAGCTCTAAGGAATCTCGCAAATAGTCGTCAGAGTGCAACGTGGGTAATATCCGACGTTAGGGATGGTTTGGTGGGGTATTAGCTATGAAGGAGTGACTAACCAAACTTTTTTGAAAAAGTTATCAAAACGTCGGCACAAATGTATCAAGATTCCATTCTTGAGAAGGTAGTGAAGCCCTTTAACAACTCCATGTTCAATAACCAAGAATGGTCCTTAAACAGTTTTTAGGTACATCGTCGTATCCCTACCTTGATAAAATCAAGAAAATGCAGTTATAATAAAATAATAATAGTCATAAACACATATCGTTTAAAACTGAAAAAATAAATGGTTTATTTGGGTTTTAAACGGTTTTTTTTCGTTTTAAATGGATTGTTTTAATTGGTTTTAAACCGCTCTTACATCGATAATTCCAGCCAATAGAGGCCACTTCAAATAATTTTATTATATTTCAAATTGTTTTATATTTATGTCTTGAAGTAACACACTGTAAAAGTAATAAATATTAGTGTAATAGATTTTTATTTTCTTTGACGGCAAGACTAGGTATATACGCTTACTTTACACTTCTTTTATTTCGTAATGAATTTTGAGACTTTCGACGTGCCCAAAGTTGCATAAACAAACTGCAAGTTAAACTAGTAAATTTGGTCAAATTTAGAATAGACTTTTTCCACTTACCTCTATACATACTTAAAAATATCTCTTAATGTAGAATACAATGTATTTATTTATTTATATCATCACTTCATTATTTAACTCAACATTGATAACGTTAATACCAATTGTATAATATATTTTTTTAAATCCTCTAAAATCATGAACATCGACTGTTCACTCGACAAGGAAGTCATCCATTGATAGCGAGGCGTTCTCCGGTTGGCGACGAAGCGACGGCGAGGCGAGGCGAGTCGGCTCTGAAGATGATCAACGAAGCGACGGCGAGGCGAGGCGAGACGGCTCTGAAGATGATCAATAACGTTTAGGCTCGTCGCTTGTCGAAGAATCGCGCGCTGTGTCTCATGATTTAAGAGTTTAAGTTTGAAGTGTGTGTTTCGTAAACTTGACACTCGTTAAGTTGAAAAGGTTGTGTTCGCTTAAGAAGTATCATTTCTTATTCTTTCATCATTTAAATAAGTACTTGTAAGATTTAAATTTAGTTCCAGAGTTTATTTAACTTGTTACATTTAACACTGAATGAAACCTTAACTTGGGGAAATATTTTTAATGTATATCTTATCTTTGTTTGGATTTGTTTAGTATAGTATAGTATAGTATAGTATAGTATAGTATAGTATGGGGGCGCGGAACCACTAAATAAAAGACTTGATGCTTGCACTTCTATATTTGAAGTTACCTACAATTACGTTCGCTTCAATCACTTTTGTAACAAAATGATATCGAATGTTAAAATATAATTAGATCCATCTATTATTTTTATCTGTTTATTTGCAGTTTTAACAGCATTAATTAACTTAAAACAGCGTCGCGGCGACCAAATGCGTTTATTACTTTATTAATTGAACTTATAATAAACTATTTACATAAGTACAATGTTCATGATTAAGCTCGAAACAAAGTGTCGCACGCGGCTTATGGCCGCAGCTGACAGTTTTCTGATCCGCAACCAACGGACACAATCAGTTCAGTGTTGCCAATGGTGAGGAAGTTAACGTTTTCTACAGCTTTCAGGCCCTTATACAACAAAATCTACGGTCTAGCCGGCAAACTCTACGGCTTTTCAAAAATATACAGTAACTAATCCATTAAATTAACTATGAACTAAGTGATAAAAAAAGTTTCCTTTTACTTTATGTAATGGTACGGCCCACCGTTTAACGTCGTCCATACGAACGCGGTTTTTTACACAATGAACACGGCCGGGTAAACATTTTCATTGTCAACACTGGCGCGATCCAACGCCTATTCTAATAGTCTGGCTACACTTAGTTACACCGAGTTATTCGATTCTGGTGCACGTGTGACCAAGCACCTCCTCCTACTCGGGCTTTATTTACACTTCGCCTCGCTGTCGTAAATTGCCGATATTCAAAGGGTTTTATCGCACAAAAAAGCCTGCAGTTGAACATACCTCAGTTGACTGCGATAGCCGAGCGTCAAAGCGTTTGCACCGTGTTATTCTAGTATTTTGTAATTATTAAATTATCTATATCTGTGATTACCGCAAAGTTTTCGGTACTAGCCTAGCAGTACTCAATAATGGATGATGGAATGTTTGCACCATAATAGAATAATTCTCGGAATCGGAACAGTGTTTTGGAGCAGTATAAAAACATCCAGTGCTGCAGATTTCTCTCGGGCGAACGTACACCCAAAGTGACGCGCAGGACTTACGTCCGATAGTTTACATAGCTCAGTGTACTCCTACATTCATTATATTGATCCCTATAAAGCGTCAGCAGTCAGCCGCGGCTGTAACACGCGTTCGATAGTTTGTTTCCAGCTATATGCTATATACTAGTCTATGATTGCTCTATTCACTGCTATATCTCGTTGTTAATGAAACCTCTTTTGCAAAATGCATAACTTTGTGTACCAAAGAGATCGATTCACTTAACACATGATGCTTAACGTTGCTTATAAAGTAAATAGTTTTTTTAAACTTTTGGCTGTGCCTTAGCCCGTCTGTCTGTCCACAAATCCCAGTAATCTCCGAAACGGCTGCACAGATTTAACGGGACTTTTACTGAAAGGTAGCTGAAGTTTGCGGGATTAACATAAGGTTACTTTTTATTAATTTTTTAACTTTGCGCCGCCGATATCTAGTAATAAATAATTCGTATCTATGGTTCATATTGCTTTTATACATGTGTACTTATTTTATTAAATTGTTAAAGGTTGGCTGTTATCTAGCGCCACGCCTCGCCGCCGTTGCAAGCTCAATTAGGCGGCAATGAAATGATTTGGATTGGAAAGATTTAATCTGCGCCCTTCACTGGTGTGCGCGTGCCCTCGCTTTCTGTGGGATGTGCCCCGCGTGGCGGTAACGCGGCCATGTCGCGGACTACCATCTCAGGATCAAAGGCTTGGCACCCCGGCCACGCGGACCTGAACATTGTAGCAATGACATTTTATACATAGGGAAAACATCTTGGTGTTCTCGCCGCTCGTTTGCCCCCTTCTCTTATATAAAAAAGTGGAACTTATTTTGCTTTTGGTCTGACGAGTGTGGTAGCTTTTCGCATAGGAAAGAATAAGAAGGGGAAGTAGAATTGATGGAGGAGGCAGCGCATATGAAGGGGAAATATTCTCTTTCGGAGCGACTTCACCTCCATTCATTCCAAAGTCACTTCGCTATTTCCGCGAATTCTGGTGGCCGCTTGTTTGTTTACTATCTTACATTATAAAAAATGGATTTACCTAACCGTTACTGTGACGTCTCGATATTGAGTAAGGGAAATTAACTGAAGGCTAACGGCGACTACACGCCCACCCACCCTGCTGCGATCCGGCCTCACGATCAACTCGACTCGACGTCGTCGATTGAACAAGATAAACATATTTAATTTGTTATCAAAATCTTATGTTATTCTCACTTGTTCGATGGATGCGGCGGTGGCGGCTTAGCGAGAAGTCGACGAGTCGGCATTACCGATTGGTCTTCGTGTAATCTTAGCGCATGATATGTTCACGACTCACAGGTGAGCGTATATAAAGTTGAACACAATGAGCCATTCAGGGAATGACGCTAATCACAATAACAGAATAGATTCAGCGCTAAATCGCGGCACGTGGGTGGCACACGGCAGGCACGCGGCAAGCGCCCGGCTGACATGCGGCGGGTGAACGGCGGGCACGTGTTGCTTCATATTTGAACCCGACCGCTTGATATTACGACCTACATATCTTCATCGACGGTTGGCGGTAGGTACCTGTCATCATCTGTCTGTCATCGCAACAAACACGGTTTGCGCGCTGTTAATCTCGAGCGGCCGTAGTCTCTAGGAACCTAGAGGACCGTTCTTTATAATTTTAATTTCAGACTTAGTAGGTAATTTGACCAATAACAATGTTAAAATTGGTGATTTTTTGCTTTGCTAGACTTCGTTTTCAGAGCCCTGTCTCTCGGGGGTCATCTTCAAGATTCCTGAAATGCGTTGCACATTGGTGTTTAGTGCCAGGAACGCCTTCACAGTTGCACATATTTTGCTGTAAAGGAAATGAGACGTAAAGTAGTACATGGAACCTAAAAATGCCAAACTGGCTTAAGGACCAATATTTAGGACGATATTAAGGTAGCTCAGTTTTATTTGGATTCTGTACAATTGTTCTGCTATTTGAATAACTATCCCCCCAGCGACATATTCGAGGACGATTCCACCGACGGCTGTCGGCTGTCGCATTATTTCGCGGCTCATTTCAATTCCACAACAAATTGTTTGTCGCTCTTCACTTTTGATGTTACGAGTTCCGATCATTGCTTCAACCTGGCACTTGCTAAACGTATCTTTCTAATCTTTTATTTTGTAGTAAAACATGAAATGCGTGTACTTAATAAGGGGTGAGTTTGTATTCCTTAATGTCCGTTCACAAACGATGTTCCCCGGAAATGCTATAGAAACGATGCACAAGTACAATAGAAATCTATACAATTAATAAAATTGGAGTGTTTGTATGTAATAATTAGAAAATTTCATCCTTTGTGTGCATGATGTATTTGTTAAGAAGTTTTAATGTGTGACTGTCTGTCAGTCAGCATTAGTCTGGGTAATCTCCAAAACTTTTACTGATGGTAATGTGATGTACACAAGTGGTGGTGGTTTGTGTGCGCGGGCGTCACTTAGGCTATTTTGTTTTTGGTAATTTTGCGCTGACGAATACGCGGCCGACTGCTAGTACTACAATAAATATTTCACATTTACCTATAACGTATACGTGGCATACGCTGTGAGCTTACGTTTCTATAATAGTAAAATATTAATTTATCCAATTTGACTGCGATCTACTATAATATTATAAATTGAATTCCCACGGCGCAGATATTAAATTGATGTCATTATAAATTATTCATAGCTAAGATATGACTTTGGTAAGCCTCAAGCGTGGCCTCTATTTAATTTGCAGAGCCGTTAAACGGTATCCCATGAAGTCGAGAATAAAAGGCGCGCGACAGTCAGCCCTGATAGAAATACAAGTTAAGTCGATACAACGCGCGGCGAGCGGCCACCCAGCGAGGGCGGCGGTGCTGGCGGCTGTCGTCTCGTGTCTAGCCTCGTGCCGCGCCGCGTGTTCGGCTCTACACTAAATTATTTGACCAAAGTTTATCGCTCAATACATAAATGTATGGAACATGAACCTTATGTTCTTTATGTTTAAAATTGATTTTTGAGAAATAGTTCATACAATAAAAGTAGGAATGATTTCAGAAATTCAGTCCTGGAAGTAAGAAACAGCGCGTCTATGTACGCGTCAAACAATCAAAATTATTTACTATTCGGATCTTTATAGTTTTGAAAGAGATGAAAACAAAATTAAATTAGGAACAAAGGTTGTTATTACTTCTAGACGACTCACTCGGGGCTTTAGTTGATTTTTGTTGGGATGCATGGGGCTCACTACTCCCAGGTGCAGGCGTCTCATCATCCGGGGGCTGAGGGTTGATTACTCGTTTGCAGGCGAAACAATTGTTACAAAAATATCTGGCTACACGTATGTTATACTAATCGAGACGTCAACAAACTTGGTATAGGCATTAGGGGAGCTGTGGGCACGCGGAGTTCGACGCGATGTGGAACATATGCTAGCCAAGGAAGGCCCATTTAAGAATATTCAGAAGTCAGAAGTCGTTGTGAGGCGAGCGCGTGTCGCCCAGCGGCGCCGATGTGCACGTCGCTAAGCCGCTAAGCCAGCGCGGTGCTTGCCGCGCGGCACCGTGCGACCCGCTCTATTTGCACATTGCCCATTTATTGCCTCGTGGGATATGTTGTCCTTTGTATATCGCGGTGTGTACAGTGTACACAAAGAAAGCGCTATGGGAAACATATTGTATTTGTTTTCGATGTTGCCCACATTCGACATTGTTTTTCTTATGGAATTGAAGTTTTTGACCGGTCATTGTGACATTTTCATCTGTATGAGATATTGGATGCTCGGGACGTTTTGGTTGGCATTAACAAATCAAGGCAGATTCAATTTATTACTACAGAATTTCTACAAGGACAAGTGCAAGGCGGGAAAAAGCATTCGGTAGCAAAGGTCCGCCTCTTCGGACCCCAAGCGGGCTGCGGATGCTGGAGGCCGGCACGGCTCGGCGGGCGGTTCTAGGCTCTGACCAAAGCGCCTGGCTTGCGGCCAGAGGCTAGACTGAACACCGGACCTCAACGTAAATTTATCTCGAACATTAACAGAACACAGCGCGCCTACGTGTCAATATCCAATCGCTTTAATGCACCTGTTTAAATAATAAATGAAATTTGTTGGAAAACAATACCAAATACAATCGCATAGAATACAATTTAATGGGTGCGCGGTAATCGATTTTGAGCTTTAAGTCCAAAGGGCGAGTTAGACTTTGGTCGCGTCACTGAAATTAGTAGTTGCGTCGTTCTCGAAGCGGGTGAACGCCACCGCCGCTCCCCTTCGGCAAACAAGAGGTAATTTCGCGCAGCAAAGTGATAACAGGGAGATAATATCGTCACCTTTACTGCGCCGCGCCAAATGCTGGCTCCCACGAGTCGCTCCAGGGCTGTGTCAAGTCGTATTTCGGTTTTATTGGCCACGTCGCTTGTACCTCCCGCGCTGCGAGTTGCTTTTGCCAGTCGCCAGTCCTAAATTTAATAATTTAATAGTCACTGTTTGCGTTGAAGAGGTATACTACACCGTGCTTGAGGTGGCCGAGCGCGGATGGTACTTAGTCTAAACCTCGTTTAAGAGTAACTAAGCACGAGGGCTAGCTCAGGAACCTCGGCTCGGGCCGTTACTTCGTTATTATCACCGGATTGGAAGGCCGCCGAGCTCTTAGATCGCTTCGGTGGACGCTCCATGGAGTGGAGCGCGATTGGTTTTTAGGCGGCGGCACCTACAACTAACGGGTTGATATGACCGACGACGGAGTCAAAATAACGACGCGACACCAACTTCAGGTGTTGGGCTATGGTGGGCAAGTCCAGATCTATGTGAAGATCATTGTTACACATGTACCATGGGGCTCCCATAGCTAGCTCTACGCATGAATCTATTCTGAATCACATGAAGTCACTGTATTTGTCTCGGACTTATGTGCGCGAAAACCGGACTAGCGTACGTCATGACGGGACGTACTACTGATTTATATAGTGTTACCTTATTCCGAAGGGACTTTTTACTCTTTTTATTAAATAACGCGGAAAGACGACCTATGATAAATGTCTTGCGGTTCCTTACCCGGGTCACGTGAGCGGAGAAGTTGAGTTTCAAGTCAAGGATGACAGCTAGGTATTTAACTTGGTTTTCCCAAGGTATTGGGCTGTACATTAGTTTAACGGATGTACAGCCCAATTTTTGTTAAATAACCCTAATTGTGCATTCCTGTATCAGTCGGCTGGTTCATTGAATACTTGTTCGGACTTGTTGAGTACGATTGAGCGACGAATGAGATAAACGAGTTTATGCATGTTTGTTTTATTCCTGTCGGTGCGTGCTACTTAAGCATTCCTATAGAAACAATGTAATATTTATTTTATTTTCATTTGTGGTTTCGCGCGCTATAGATGAGCAGTACTTACGCCTCCTCTACACTACTCGCGAAGTTGAACGTATTTCTCAAAGCAAAACAATGTCGGAAGTAAAAAAGAAGAGACGGCAATACTGTGCGGAATATATTAAATTCGGATTCATTGAAAATCCCACAAACCCATCGTCGCCTTTGTGTCTTCTATGTCTAAAAACATTTTCGAATGAAGCAATGAAGCCTTCAAGACTGCAAGATCATTTGAATAAAATGCAGAAAGACAAGAATGTAGCATATTTTCAAGACCTAGAGAAGAAGCATAATACTCAGCCAAGTGTAACAAAACTATTTTCGGCGGCTGCTAAGCAAAATGACGACGGACTTCGAGCTTCGTACAATATCTCTTTGTAATTGCTCTAAAAGACAAACTACATAACATCGGAGAAGAGTTAATATTGTCAGCAATAAATGAAGTAATAACTACTGTGCTTCATAAACCGGCCGCAGATATTATCCGAAAAAATCCTTTGAGTAATAATTCTGTGCAAAGACGAATTGATGAAATGACTGAAAACATTGAAGAATCATTGTGCAATCACCTGAGGACAAGTCAATTCTCAATTCAGCTCGATGAGTCCACTTTACCAACTAATGAAGCATTGTTGCCTAAATTTAATTAAAACGAAAAACGTCGTTGCTGCTTTCGCAGCCAAACTGCTTCTACACAAAAATAATCTGGGCAGACGTTAGTTTCACAATTTTCCGAATTTATCAGTATCATGCAGTAACGACGAATTGTTTGCCTACTGCCAACATTTGTAAAACCTCCACATTGACTTCACCGAACGATACCAGGACATTTTGAACTTGGAAATACCAGACTGGGTGTTGGATCCG
>JAAOEG020000025.1:8301-26266 GCA_011763625.2 Papilio bianor | reverse complement strand
AATTTCGCGGAGATTACTTCGAAAAGCAATAAATACATTTTTAAATAGTAATGTGTCACTTCCTTGATTCCCGAAATGTTCAGTGCCGCCCTCGTACTTCCGCAATGTACTGTAAATGTTGTAAACAACAATACCACTTGTTATGCCTTAACCTATCACAGGAAGAATACAATTTTTTTACCGAAGATTATATAGCGAAATGGACATGCGATATGTGCCGCAGCAAGGGCCCTAAAGGCGGCGATAAAACAAATACACCTATTAGCGGCAAACCATCGCCTCAGCTTGACTACGTCACTCAACGCACAAAGTCACGACCCGCCCCCAGCACCTCAGATTTAACTGCCAGTGAATTACGTGAAATTTTGTGCGAAGAGCTAAATCTTTTCAAGCAGCAAATTAACCCACAGTGTCATTGTTCAACAGTGAACTTGAGACGATAAAAGCGGAACACGCCGCACAGGCTTCAAAATTAAAAAAATATACAGGAAGAAAATGGCACTTGACGTTCCACTGTGAAATCGCTTTCTGAACGGCTCGAGCACATGGACCAATGCTCACGGTCTGCAAACATCGAAATACAATGCGTTCCGGAACATAAGGAGAACCTGGTAAATATGGTGCAACAACTGGGCAAAGTGATCAAGTGTCCTGTCAATGACACTCAGTTACACCATTGCACCAGGTTAGATAAGATGAACCATGTGCCCCCTCGGCCGCGCTCAATCTTAGTCAAACTCAGTAGTCCAAGGTTGCGTGATGAGTTTCTAGCAGCTGCCAGTAAATTTAATAAAAACAACCCGGATGACAAACTGAAGTCTAGCAACTTGGGTATCGGCGGTGATAAGAAGGCCATCTTTGTTGTAGAAAATCTTACTCCTGTGTTAAAATCACTGCATGCTGCAGCTAAAGAAGCTAAAGCGAAAGAACTTAAGTACAAATTTGTCTGGATTCGCAACGGTAGAATCTACATGCGGAAGAATGAAGAATCGAACCTCATTTATATAAAAAATATAGAAATACTTCATACTTTGTCATAATCCCGCTAGATTTGTTTTTTTTTTTACTTAAGGGCATGCTTACAATCTACTATCAAAACGTCAGAGACTTAAGAACAAAAATTCAGGATGTATTTAATAACGTTATTTGCAACGATTTTGATGTTATATTTAGTTTTCACAGAAACATGGCTTAACAGTAGTTTTTCTGATAATGAGTTGTTCGATAATAGGTACCTAGTCTATAGGCAGGATCGCGAAAGTAGTGGGTGCCACAATAAAAAAGGAGGTGGTAGCGTCTTAATCGCGGTCTCAAAACGAATGACGTCTGTGCGAATGCGCGCTTGCGAAGCCGATTGCGAAGATCTCTGGATTCAACAGGAGCTGCGGAACGGTAATGGTAAAATAGAGAACGTTTACAAATGTGCTGTTTATATTCCTCCTCCCGTTCAGAAACATATTTTAGAACATTTCGTAAGTAATTCAAACCGTTTTATAGAAAAACACGGCGGCAACACAATAGTACTCGACGATTTTAATTTCTCCAACGTAGCATGGAACAAGAAGGACAGTATTGAAGTAATTCCTGCAATATCTAATAGCTTCATGTATCACATGCTGAAACATTTTATGTCAGTTAACGGGCTTTATCAATATAACTATCACTTAAATAACAAGGCTAATATTCTGGACTTAATACTTAGCACTATCGCAATCTCTCAACTAAATGTATGCGCTAACCCTCTTTCAATTGTCGACCCCTCGCATCCACCGCTAGAACTTTCTATAATACTACATTATCAAGATAATTTGGTCTCAACCTCTGAACCTAGGTACTACTTTCATAGGGCAAATTACACAGAAATCATAAACGAATTAAATAACGTTCCTTGGGAAGATTATAATTGTCTAAATGCCTTACAGTATATAGTAGTAGATGGTTATGGTTTTCTACAATCGGCTCAGGCCAATTATAGCTAAGCACGTGCCCAAACGTACACCGCGTAATCACATATATCCCGTATGGTTCTCCCCCTTATTGATTAAAATTTTGAAAGAGAAATTTAAATTTAGACAAGGGTTTCGTAAATATGGCAAGCCTCGCGACTTGCTGATCTTACAACTGCTGAGAGAGAAAAGTAACAGAATTTATAATTTAAATTACAGCAAATATTTGAAGCAGTTAGAATCTTCTTCGACATCGTAAATATATATGGACATTTCTCAAGCATAAAAGAAAAGGCAGTAGCACCTTTCCAGCCCTTATGACTGCCGGAGATGGAATCGCTACCAATGGACTCGGCATTTGTGATCTCTTTGCCACGCAATTTTCATTAGTTTATGACACTGCTACTTCCACACATTCTCATAATGACAACGAACCCTCTGCGCCAACTGACTCAAACTTTTTAATGTCATTATCTGTTACGAGAGATCAGGTCTATAGAGTGTTAAAAAAAACGACTTTAAGAAGGGCTCTGATGGGATACCGGCTGTATTTATCGTTAACTGTGCTAATCCTGGCTAAAACTGGCTTCTTCCCTGTGTTATATTTTTAATAAGTCACTTGCCTCTGGAGTTTTTCCGTCACCTTGGAAAGATATTTTAGTAATTCCCCTGTTTAAAAGTGGCGATGCTGGTAATGTTGCCAATTACAGACCTATATCACTGCTCACTGTTTTCTCCAAAGTCTTCGAACAGATCATATATCCAATACTATCAATTCATTTAAAACAGTTAATTGCTCCAGAACAACACGGCTTCTTCAAATCGCGATCCACGTCAACTAACTCTCGGCAAGGTCATTAACAAAAGATATTAATCTTTTGTTAAAGGTCATTAACAAAAGATATTAATCTCTTGTTAATGACCTTGCCGAGGGTATAGATGCTGGTAATTCTTATGATGTTATATACACAGACCTCAACAAGGCCTTCGATAGTGTAAATCACAACATACTCCTGAATAAGCTTGAATCTCTGGGCATATCTGGGACTCTGTTGCTTTGGTTCAATTCATACCTTCAAAACAGAAATTCAGTAGTGGTCATAGGAGGCCACAAATCTAGGTCTTTTACAGTGTTTTCAAGTGTTCCGCAAGGCTCTCATTTAGGTCCTTTGTTATTCAATGTATTCATTAATGACGTAACCAAGTGCTTCAGCAACTCTAGAGTCCTTATGTACGCAGACGATCTTAAATTCTTCAGAGAACTCCACTCAATTGCTAGGATTACTATTGCAGAGTGATCTGGACAACATATCTGAGTGGTGCAGAAGTAACGCCATGACCCTAAATGTAGGTAAATGCTCCATGGTTCACTTCTCGAGAGCAAAAACATCTTCTCCCCATATGTATCACATTAACGGCACATTACTTAAGGCTGTTGACTATATTAATGATTTGGGTGTAATACTTGATATTAAACTGCGTTTTAATGTTCATGACGACAATTTGACAAATAAATGCTTCAAAGCCCTAGGCTTTGTATTACGGAATTGTAAAGAATTTAAAAAGGCTCGCACAAAAATAAGTATTTACACGTCTTTGGTTCGCAGCCGTCTGGAGTACTGTAGCGTAGTGTGGAATCCGCACTACGATACATTTATAAAACGATTAGAGAGAGTCCAAAAAAGATTTCTATTGCATTTATCGTATAACAGCAACTTAGGGAAAAAACTTTCATGTTATGACGACCGTTTAAAACTTAGGCTTACATTCACCGATTATGTAACCAAAGACGCTAATCAATGTAACAGAGACATTGCACCTCGAATGGAAATAGATATCTTCTCAAATAAAATATCCAAATTTAAAATGTATCTTAAAGAAGTAATCTATTGATTTTATTGTTTCGTTTTTTAATACAGCCGTTCATAGTTTAAAATTCAAATATTCAAAGATTCATAATTCATTATTATTTTTTATATCTATAAAATGTTTTAGTAATCTTTCTTTGTTGTTGCTTCTTAATTGGTGCATGTTATGTACACTTGTTATCTGGTTAAATTATCTATTGTTAATCATTGTACCATTATTTAATACATGTAATATAATTTATCCTGTTAGTGTAATAAATAAATAAATAAATAAATAAATAATGACATTACAATTACGAATGTTGCTCCTAGCTATGGTATTTACGTTTACTATATACCATATTTCGCTCGCACACAGTTTTTTACAAATGTGAGCGTAACGTATTGCCGCACTGTATTTGTGTACATACGAGTACATACTCGTACATATATTGCACATGTCGTGTATTCTCCGAAATGGGTTGGACCAATATTGACGTGACTCTCTGAAAGCTAGCGTAATGCAAGAGTAATTAATGCTATTATTTTGTTAATTCCGCAGTGACGAAGTTGCGGTCATCCGCTATTTACTTATATACCTAAGTTTCTTGTTTTTTGTCATGGTGACAAAACATTATATTCAGTGGCAGAGCCATAATTTTGTATCAATACCCTAACGATGGTATTAAATGAGTATGAACAATGAACATGGATATGAAGGTTTTATGAATAGTAAGTACAGTACTCTATGTATAAATCATTATTAAATGGCGGATTATAATACGTATCTTCATATCTAAAGGGTTGACCTGTAGAGTATGTATAAAACCAAAAGGGCAGTTATTACAAAATGGTTAATGGCATATATGGTATATCCCCTTTTTATAATGTAAGGGCCAAACTAGCAAGCAGCCTCCTGGATTCGCCGGAATAGTGAAGCGACCGCTGCCCATCGGCATCCGCAATAGCAGATGCGCTGCCTGCCTTGCATCTAAAGAGGGCGGTACGACTGTTTCCCTCTTTCACGTCATCATCCTCCCTCATCCGCCAAATCCACTTGCTCTTTCCATCGTTTCCTTATAATAAAAGGATCGAAAGAGAAAGATAACCAAAATTTGGCGTTTCGCAGCACAATGATTAGGCGAATCGCGGAATTACTTTCACTTCACGCCTATCTTCTGTGTGGTGGTGGTATTGCACCGGGCGACCGGGCGACGGCCCATTTGTGGAAAAGATTTAAACTGCGGCCTCTACCAAGGTAAGTACCGTATAAGTAGGTATATAGGTATACTATATAGTACCAATATAAATAGGTATTAATTGATATGATTTGGCAAATAGAACAATGTGGTAAAGGTCTATTTAAAACGTTAACTAAGCACTTAAAAATAAATTGTTACAATTAGGAATTAACATATAAAATAAATTTTAGTATAACTGGTTTCGCATATCTACGCCTTTACTACAAATTATTAGAAACCGTCTTATTGCAAGTAAGTCGATTGGACACGGACAGCATCCTCTTGCGACAGATGCCGGTAATCTGATTAGGGGAACGCAAGCCGTGCACCAACACTACGTCACTGCAGTACTGCGCCACTACACTAATGTACCATTGTACTACAGTGCAGATACCCCACTGAACTACAACTATACTATGTTGCCACACCACTACTCCACTGCACCACTGAGCGACAATTCCACTACACCACAACGTCATCGCAATAGTATGCCACTGCACTATTGCGCCACTGTGACATCATGCCACTATATCATTAATTATTTATTCGTATGTCGTAACAATGTCGTACGATACAAGCTCTGACGAACTCCGAGCTTTGTTAAAAATATCTCAGTTAGGTTTCAGTTTCTCTCATCTACTGCAACGTTACCTCGTATTGGATCATTGGAACAGTATGTGATGACATATGGCGTTGCGCTTTGTTTTTATTTTATTCATTAAATGGCATTAATGAATAAAATGAAAAACAATGGTCTGCTTAGCACGGCTTCAGATTCAACTGGAGAAAGCGGCAACACGCGCGCGGTGCCCGCCGTATCTAATTCTAACTGACGTCATTTGAGGACACGGGCGAGTTTATTACGAAACAGCTAGTACTGTATACAATGGGCACAGAACTTTAATAAATTGCTGTATTTTTGTACTCGAATAGGATAACGAGCTTGTCACCTATTTTGAAATCAGGTTCAACGGGATAAGCCGTCTGTTCCCCGTCCCTGTGCCGTCCCGCAGGCATCCCGCCCTCCGCCGCGAACCTGAGGGTGTGCGATGCAACGCTACCGAAGCGTATGGCAATTTGTTAAGATTTATAAAATCCGATTAATAGGATTCGACTGAATGCAATAAGTAAACAAAACGAACATGTGCTCGACAAATAAATTACTATATAATAGCGAGACGATAGGATTACCATGGGCGGCGGCGAGCGTGATTTGATGCTCAAAATGTACCTATGTACTCTCACTGGCTTCTGTCAACTGCTGGGGCTAAGTATACTTTTACATTATTTTCTTTAGCAAGTGTTATATACCGAGTTACGGTGACGAGACATTGATATTGCATATTGCGATTGCAACCGCTTGCAATAGCTAGGGTGCATAAGCGCGGGTGGCGTGCACACGGCTTGCCTCGGGGTTGCATAAAGCGCACGTGGTTTCGCCGCCGCTATATTAAATTTAAAACGACATTAACGCATTCAAACATTTTCTTATTCTTACATTTCATTTGGAAACGTAAACTAAAAACTTTTTTTGATTATTTATAAACTCAATAGCTATATTATATTTTGTGTTTTCCTTTAAAATGCGTGGCGAAAACAGAGGATATTTATCTTTTAAGGTTGTCGCGCACTAACAATTTTTTCCATTTTACAATGCATGCGCCACTTACGAGGCTATTATTCGCGGTCGGTATGAATCCTCTTCTAAATAAATATGTCAATAATGAGGAATTTTAATGTATATATATATATATATGTGTGTCAAGAAGTTCGCTATCTGCCAAAGAGATGGCATACTGGCCACTGACACATTTGCCTTTCGTAATAAAAAAATAATAAAAGATTGAAAAAAAATCGCGCGGGAAGTTAGAGATTGTGCACAACAACATGGAGAAGAGAGCAGACTTTAACACCGAAATGTAGTCGTCAATGGTTGTGATTAAAAGTTTTTGTATTATAAATATGTAGATAGTTATTTAATATGAGAGTGTATATCAACGTAAATAAAAAGTATTTTGGCTGCCGTGCTGTTGTTTAGAATTATACAAAAGATTAAAACCTACGCCCGTTTTACAATTGCGCGATTGGAAATAAAAATAATACAGAATAAATTGCTTTAAACAAAATATATGACCGATTTTTTCTTTGTTTGAAAGCTTACGTCTTGTACTTTATAAGTACGTAATTCTTAATACAAACAATATCACTTTGTATTTGATATTATGATGTTCTCGAATTAGAATATTAATATTGAACAATGTAGGCAAAGTATCTGTTGAAGTGTGTGCGATAATGTGTGCGAAAATGTTTCGAGAGTACCTCTTGTACACGTTCGTTTCGTTTAGTTCGCATTGTAGTTTCTAGATAATATTTCGAGGTTCCGACGACTTTTTGTTGATGAGTGACAACATTTATATGACAACCTGAAAGCTGAAGGTAAAAGAAGAAAAATATTACTTTTAAGTTGAAAACTATTAATGATTTTAAAGACGCATGTTTTATTAGAAATGCTGTCGTTTCCAGTTTAAATATTAACTTGCTGTTATTTGATACGTTAATTTTGAAGTAACAGTTAACTGCAAAAATATTCTATATGCAGGTATATTAAACATTTGAAAAATCGTTACGCGTATTAGCAGACAATGAGCAATTGATGTAAACAGGGTATGATATCAAGAGGTTCATATTTCAGTTTTGGGTATTTGTCAGATGTAGATAAATAATTTCACGTGTTAGCTGATGATGAACAATATTTGTTGTTTCGAGGTTGTTTCAATGTAAATACCGGATCAAACATGAATTTTGAGTGGTAGTTTGGTTTTTGATAAGCTCAAATGAGTTTCTTTTGCTTTATTGCTTGAAGATGATTCTTTACCGATTTTATGACGATTACATATATATGTACATTAAAGTAAATTTGATAAGATGGGATTTTAAATGGTATTGTACCAAAGTTTTAATTTTGATACTTTGAGAGTGGTTGCAATTTGAAATTGTATTGCTTTGTTTTGACGGCCGGTTTACTTTAGTGAGGTGAAGCCGAGGCTTATATGAACATTTCTAAGTGTATTGAATAAAGTGAATTTGCCCGTTATAACAAAGATAGCTGTAACAAGGATTGTAATTGAGAAACGAAAAGTTGATATTAAAAAGAAAAGAAGTAAAATCCGTAAATAGATATCTATGTAATCTAATGTCGAGGTTAAAAATTGAATGAACATTACGTTGACAAGTGTAAAGTTGAGTTTGGTAAACACCGAGTTGATAGTAGGTAATACGACTAACCAAAGTTTAAGAAATTATCAAAATTATTGGGAAAACTGTTCATTAAGTAGAAAATACGGTAGGATATATCCACCTCGCTGGAAAGGGGATGTCGGATGTTGTTAAAGTATTAGGGCATTAAGACAATATAATGGAGTGAACTTTACTATTTCAAGTTTCGATTGCATGTTTTTAAAAACATGTAGGTAAATGTTCAGACATTGGTTATGTTACGCAAAGTGTTGGATCATAATGAGGCAACAGAAATCTTTGATGAACGGTGTTGCTTAATGGTGGTATACGGCTAGTTGATCCCGAGTGAACATCTAGCGACGACTAGTTCAAGCTACGCGCAAAGTGATCCACACTTTGTCGATCGACATGATGCAGTGTTTAAGCAAATGTGTTTATTTTAGTATTCAATGAGATTTCTGTGTTTTTAGAGAACATGGATTGGTCTAAAACCTTAAGCTTCAAACATAGTTTATATGCCGAAGAGTATTAGAATATTACAATGGCGATGCACAACTAGTTGACTATTTATAAACACGACTAGTTAAAGCCATGTGTATGATGATAATCTGAACTTTGTTTGGCATGGTTCAATGTTGGACAAACGAATTATAAATGATGTCTGTGATGTGATATCAATGTTTTCATGTTATATTTCCAGACCAAGACTCATTCGGGACGAATGCGTGTGCAGGAGGGCCAGATGATGTCGCCCAAATTTCCGATGTACCCAAGATGCATGGGTATTGTAGAATAATATGGATACGGATGCTTTATTGACTTATAATTTATAAACAGATGTCGATAAGGATGTGACACATTTGGAATACTGAAAAGTATAGTGACAAGACCTCTCTTGCTGGTGGTCTTATTGCGTTATTAATCTATACTATAGTCCAGTATAGTTTAAAGTCAAAGTATTTCACTCGTAGCAGCGCGAGATCACAAATTTAATAAAATTATTAGGAAAAAAGAGCACCGACTTCCAAAAAAAATGTTCTCAAGTGCACTAAAATTAACAAAATAATGTCATGAATACCCTCAAGAGAAAAAAAACTGTCCACTTTCAAGTATTATGTCAATATTGTACAACTATTGATATTTCTGAACTATAACGTACGTAACTGGGTCTAAAACAAATGTCAATAGTTGTACAATGTTGGCATAATACTAGAAAGTGGAGAGTTTTCTTTCTCTTGATGACATTCATTGATGACATTATTTTGTTACTTTAAAGTGCATTTTGACAAGATTCTTTTATTTAAAGGAGTTTTACTTAAGCATTTTAAAAATGCTTTGTGGTGTTGAAATGAACCCAGAGAACAAATCAAATTTGCTATCCAAGAAAAAAAATGCCATTGTTGGTACAAATTTTATAGTGATTTTGGTGTTTTCTGAAACCCTGAACATGTTTATGGTTCATTGTATCAAAACGTACGTAAACCTATTTTAAAAATGATTATAATTGATCAAAGACTTTCCCAAATTTAAGAATTAATGCAATATTTTAAAACTCTGAAGCTCCCTAGCACTCAAACCAAATAACTTTGGATGGAGGTAAGTTGGGCTTAATAATCATAATTAGGTCCATGGAATCTGTGCTCTCCTGTATGATCACAATGTAAGTAAAGTATCATATGCAATAGAATATTTTCTTTTTTACTAAAATTTACGGGCCTCGGAGCCTACCCTATGTTAGGGCACCCCCTAACTTAGTTACCACCAGGCCTTAATCAACCACTCTGGCCCAGTGCGCGTTGGTTGACTTCAGACATATCTTTGAATTTCTTTTCCGATATATGCACGCACGATGTGCCGTGCGGTCCGACGTTCTTCAAGGTACACAACATAAACGTGCATATGAAATTCGAACATTGAAAACACATCGGGATTCTAACCCAGGACATGCAGATTACAAGTCAAATGATAAATCGCTGAGCCATAGACGCTCTAAAATTTACGTAATTATTTGGAATTGTGGAAACAGTTAATATCATAACAGAAAAAAAAATTACAATAGTATACTATAACGGTCAGTTTGAGAAGCGAACGCTGTCTACCCAACACGCGGAGCACGGTACGGTAGTAGTGAGCTGGAACAACATTAGAGGATATGCTGTTTGGAAAAACCGTATTTTAGGGTAATCGTACTGATTGTCATATGTGTACCTAAACACACGCGAATAAAAAGCATCTAGAAATGTCTTGCCCACTTAAGACCGGATATGTCATATCCGTAACGGTCACGCACGTTTATAAGGAAATATAGCTATTTGAATGTTCGTGTAAACCATTCCACGAAAATTGTATTATCCATCCAAGTGTACATTTATTTGAGAAGTGTGTGTATTATTGTGCGACAGCCTTTGTTGACATAATATTATCAATTTTGAAACAACGTGTTTTCCTGTGTGTGTGCTGTTACTAATTACAAGCATGGTTGCCCATGCTGTCAGACGATAAGCTGAGTACACATGTACATACATACGTACGCGCAACAACGTACAAACTTGATCGATCTCAAAAATGTTCAAACTTGTGTACCATGCAACTCTCAAGACAAATGGTCGACGCCAACCCTTAAAGGCATGGTACACATGTTCACCGCTTATCAAGGTGATACACCTTGACACCTCACTTAAGTCGTGTTCGGCGCGTACCTTGGCATCAACCCGTAAATATGTAGTTTACAAAACTAAGCAAAACTAAATTTAGCAACATGTAAATACAAATGATTTAGTTAGCGAGGGGGCGATGGAACACCATGCGGCGTCGCGCAGCACGTGTGCCTAGGAATGTGGGGCCGCGCAGGGGCCGGAGCCGGCATGTCGCCGCTGCCGCGCGGCCGCTCGCAGAGGGGCTCGGCGCACAATACTCTCCCCGCATATTGCCCGCCTCAATAACGGTACTATTTTGCGGGGACGAGAATAATTAATAAATGCGTATCAGTGACAATAAAAAGAGTGGGTGTCAGGTGGCCGGCGGGCTCGGGCGGCCGGGTCGGCGCATCACGTGTAGAGATTAGTGTTCGGCGTCGGCGCAATAAGCCTGCTGTCATTACTACTGTCACACAGGCTCTTTACGTGTGATACTATCCGAGGAATACTACTACAAGAACGGATAAAAATAACAACCACGCGAGTGACTATTGGTAAGAGTCAAGTTTTTGTGTTGAACGGTAATCAAATGGAGCTTTAAGCGATATGGGAGGCTGCAGCGATAACACAGAATTATTAGATTAGGAGAAAGCTCTACTTAAATCAATGCCACATGTGTGGACTGCTGAACAAAAACAAGTCGCTGTCGGTGTAATTTTAGATTGATTCGGTTTAGACACATTAAAGAACACGAATAGGAAGTACTTTGTACAATTTTTTAATCAGTTAACTCTTAACAACGAAGGTAATTATATTCCAAAATTTGATCGCCCCGGCGAGTCCACTGGATGAGAGTATACAAACAAAGTCGCGATTAACGCTCCCACACACATTTCAGCAGATCTTGTAGCTACTGTATGTTGTTGTGTGCTGCTGTGTGCTGCGGCTACTGGGGGCGCGCGGGGTGCACTAACGAGGCGTAGCACATTTCACGCTGTGTCACGCGCTCATTGACGATTAGTGACGCGACGCGCCCGCCGCCTCGCGCATTACCCAGTGTAATGGAGAATAACGCGCTTCACGCTTCTTTGAGCTTTAGCTTAGATATGAGCAGATACACCTTCAATTCAAGATTAATAATAACCACAATCATAATTTTAAGAAAATCAATTCACTGAGCCTCTAAAAGATAAAATTGCAACTGATGGCTTTGGCAACTGGCAAAGTTGCGATACAAGGATCTTAGATTTTTTTCAAAGTTTACACCATTTTAAGATTTTCTAATTTAAACTAAGTAAACAGAGCCCCTACATATATGTAACATTCAATTAGCGATATCGCCAGTATTGTCAGTTCCACAGTTATAGTCGCTACCTATTATCAATTCTTCAATGAATTTTAGAACTTTGTTATGGAATCTCTTCGGAGCATACATCATACGCATTTTGTCTAGAATTAACCCTGCCGGGGCAGTAATGTTCGATTTACTGTATACACAAAAACTATCAAATCAGAAAGACATACATAGAAACAAATATTTAAAAAAAATCTCATACCTAGGTAGCGCACTTTAAAAACCAAATGGTTATCTACAAAATAACCCGATTCCAGGAGAACGACAGTGATGCGAAACTGCAATAAGTCTTAGTTTACAGCTAACTTGCTCCAATAATATACTTTATTATTACCATTTTAAAGTTCATTAAAAACCGTGTTTTCGGCAAAAACATGTATTACGGAGGTGCACAGATTCCTTGGACGAAAATATTATATTGAAAGTACTTGGTGAGAAAATTGATTTCGTTTTTTAGACAAATTTAACAATAATTGATTTCTTCTATTAAAAATGTTTCGTATATGAATGAAAGAAGACGAAATAAAGCTGAATTTTAGCAAGAAATAAATCTGCGAGTTTTAAAAAAGTCAACCTCCCGTTAAGAAAACACCATCAGACATTTTTGTTTTTGTCCGAATAGCACTTACAAAGAGACGTGCATACCTGTTCCAGATACGCCCATGTACTTCGTTATTTTCCAAAATGTTTATTTACGTGCATATATTATAGGTATACCGAGCAATGCCGGTACGGCGCAGGGAGCAGGTCTCTCAAGGTGGTCTGTAAATGTTTCGACAATCTAGCGAGCTGTAACGACTTGCACGACGGAAATAATTACGGCCTTTCAGTAGCATGTGTCCGCACCAATACTAACACCTCTATATTTGCACCATCGCCGATGTCTATTGAATCACTACATTTTTACCGTACTGGTAATAGACAAATTTTGTTGACAAGCAGGTTCCTACTGTCATTATAAAAGGTTTTCACTTCAGCATTCAATATTTAGCTTCGGATCTATTCGATCTACAAAAAGCAATTTAATGGAAAAACCGGATTTATCATTTATTAGTTGTCTCGCCTGCGGCTCGCTCGTACGCTCGGAATTAAAAAAATTAAATTTTATGATTTTATGGTTCTTCCAGATTATGTTCTAAGTCTTTGCCAAATTTCTTTGAGATCCGTGGAGCCATTTAAGAAATACCTTGTAGCAAACATCCATCCAGCGATCTATCTATTGGCGCATTTATAACATTAACATAGTAAGATTACTCGTAATACATTATTCCCTTCCATATAAAGTAGTTAACATAACGTGGCTCAAATGTTCTCTCAAATTAGGGATCGATTATTGTGCTCGGTCGGGATGGCAATGTTATTTAGATTGTTTAGAAAACGACACGACATCGTATAAAATCTAACGAACCGTTTAAGGAACATTGATGGAGGGAACGGCAATTCGGCGGAAATATTCGCACCGCGAACTCGTTAACGGAGGCGATAATAAAAAGTCACGACGTCGCTGTTTGAGCGGATGACGTTTCGCTCGCCTCGATCGATGTTCTATTTTTGTAGCACAGTTGACACACCCAGCTCTCAGATATTCAGTTCACTGGCATAGGTAATAGACACAAGTGACACCTCAAATCGCACCTGCCCAGGGTGGGCCACCTGTGTCACATGTATATATGTATATAGTAGGGAAACGCGTCACCGCCGCCTGTTCCTATCCTTCCTTGTATCCTTCCTCCATCCTTTTTATAAATTTAAAATAAATGTCCATATCGTCAACATGCACTGGTCAACCTCACCCACTCACCACTTTTATCATATGTATTAAATGTACATATCGTCAACATGCACTGGTACACCTCACCCACTCACCACTTTTATTATAAGTATTAAATGTCCAGAAAGAAAATTAAAAACGGATAATTTTTTTTTATATTATACGGAGGCAAACAAGCAAGCGGCCACCTGAATTCAGCGAAAAACTGCGTTTTGCTCATTGTACGACTAGATGTCTGTATAGGTAAATCTTAAACAGCAGCGCGGTAGCCAAAATGCTTTTGATTTAGGTTGTTATACACTTTATTACAAAACTATCTACATATTTACAATAACTATTCATCACAATCACTGACGACTACACATCGTTGTTAACCGTCTGCTCTGATCTCCATTTCATGTTCCTACTTCGAGTTCCCACGCGATTCTCATATATCTTTTTAATTGCGAAAGGCAAATGTATCAGTGGACAGTATGCCATCTCTTTGGCAGAATGCGAACTTTTTGTCTGCAAAGAGATCCGATACATTATTGACTTAACAATGTCAGCACAATGAAAATTGTTTATGGAATAAATACGAGACGTGCATTGTTCCTTGGTGTTAAGTTTTTAATTGTGGCAGGTATTTTATAATTTAATTGTCTTTGACTGCAATAAATATAAAAATGCTTTGGAAACTAAATAAAAGTTAACGTACATTAATTCACTCCTCGCCCACCCGGCATCGCCCCGATACCCGAACGCCGCGAGACCACAATACCGCCACTATGTTCTGCGCGGCGGTGGTGGGTTAGCGAGGATGGAAAAATACGCGATAACCCTAACTCGTTCCAATTCTTAACAATAATAAGTATAAATGATCTGACAAATGATGGATGACAGAAGGTCTTGTTTGCAGTTGGCGCCATCTACTATCAGTTTTAGTCCCCATTGCAGATGCGGTGCGTTGCCAACCTTTGATTGACGGAGGTGAAGAGTCACACGGGGAGAATATTTCTCCTATGCATCACCTCCTCTACTAAATAAGAAATGTGTGGCAACGGAAAGAGGATTAAAGTAACACTCATCGAGCGAAACGCAGAATAAGATCCACTTCACGCCTGCCTTCTGTATGATAGTGGTATTGCTACATGCATACATGATAGCCGGCCCATTCGTGCAACATTTACAGAAACTCTTTTGGTTGCTAGATTGACACAAGTAGCGCATCACCTGCGCCGGCTCGACGCCCATTCTGAAAGAAGGATGTCGCAAAGCTAAAATCGCTATCTTTTGCGGTTTTGTCACAATACTCACTTTTTGCTTTTGAAAAATCAATTAAGTTATACAGTATACAGTATATAGTATAGTATGTGTAATGAATACAATTCAGACCAATAGTCTAGAAAGTATCCCGAAGACAGGCAATAAGCGTAACCGAACAATAAGCTTGCGGCCGGGCGCGTCACTGTTTAGCGAGCCAAGGTTGTTGCTGGACAGGCACAGGACAGGTCACCTGGAAGAGTACTACCTATATGACAGAAAAGAGATCAGATGCCGAAGCCGGGGCGAGTCGCTAGCTAACACATAAAATTACATGTCGTATCTTCTTAAGTGACTTTTGTCTGGAATTTAGAAAATGACATTAACTTATGCAGTTGAAACACACATCTTCCATACAAACAAGGTTATTTTCCACAATGTACACGTCCAGGTAAAATTCTTCATTGGCAACACTGGCGCGATCCAACGCCCATTATAATGGTCCGGCTGCTCTGTCCCGATAATGCGAATTATGCTATTCTAGTGCACGTGTAACCAAGTTGCGTCTCCCTCCCGGGTTATTTACGCCGTATTAAAACATTTCGCTTCGTTGTCGATAAAATGCCGAACTTCAAAGGGTTTAAAAGCAAGAAAGTTCTGCAGTTTGGTACATCTCAAGCTCAGTTGACTGTGGGTGACTGTGGTTAACTGCGAGTTTTATTGAGGTAGTATACTCGTAGTGCTGCTCTAGTACTCGTTTTCTGTAATTATTCATTACATCTGTGAAATATTATTACAACATATTCTAGATTAACAAATGTCTGTAAAAATCTATTGAAGACTTTTTTTGAATAGCCTATAACTAAAAATGTATCAATACTCTTTAAACATAATTTTCAAATTTATGTTTATTAGCTTTTAATCGCAATAATTTTATATGTAAACAATAGTGTTATTTATTATTTATTATTGGTCATTATTATTATCTTAATTACTAGCCGCGAACGAGTGACATGGCCAAGGATTACTTGATAATGGATGATGGGATAATCGCATAGTAGTAGAATAATTCGCGGAATAGGAACAGTGTTTCCGGAGAATTACAAAAAACATCAGCGCGCCAGGTGTCTCTCGGACGTTTGACTCGGACGACTCAAGGTCAGCCTAAGGTTACGTCCGATACTTTGCACAGCTCAGTGTGCATTTATTATGTAGATATGTACATAGAAGCCGTCAGCAGTCAGCCGCGTCCAATTGTTTGTTGATAGTTCAAACACCTAGCAAACACTAGGAAGCCATAGAAACTTTTTGCTCGATCGCAGCCAATAAAATTATTCCTTCAGGCGATAAAGCTGTAGCCGTGTGTCCGTCTGTCCGTTTGTCCGTAAGTCGATCAGCACAGTGGCGAAAGCGCTGAACCGACACAACGAGATACTTCCACATCAAACGTATCGCACCAAAGTCGAAAATGGCTCGTAGTTTAATTGAGAATGCGAGGAATCTTTGCTTCGGGATGTGAAAGACGCACCCCTAGGAGGCGGCCGGCACGCGGCGCGCACGCGGCGCCGCTCCAACGTTGAACGCCCGACGGGGATTAATAAACGACTTGTTTGTCTGTTTGTTGCTAAGTTCCCTTTATTTAAAAACGATGGAGTCAGTGGGGAGCTATCGCCAAAATGAAAGTTTAAGTCGCCGCCCGCCGCCCGCCGCGCGTCGCCCGGCCGAGGGTGCCTTTTGTGAACGCCGCTGTCGTCGCCTCGCTTACCTTTACAGGCGATTTTAGGCAATAGTTACATGTTTTTTTTATATTATAATGTGGCAAACGAGCAAGCGGCCACTTGAATACGCTAAAAAAGTGAAGCGACCGCTGCCCATTAACATCCGCTATTGCCGATGCGTTGCCTAGCCTTGATTGACAGAGAAGGACACACAAAAAGAGAATATCCCCCTTCCTTTGCGTCCCCTCCTCCGTCAAATCCACTTTCCCCTCCTATCCTTTCCTTATAAGAAAAGAATGGGAAGGGAATGAGGATTATTATTATTAGATTATTATTATTATACACCACACTCATCAGACGAAACGTGGAATGACATCCACTTGACGCCTATCTTCTGTGTGGTCGTGGTATCACACCGGGCGAGCCGGCCAATTCGTGCAACCGATGTTGGTGTTGCTGGCGTCTACCCCTTGTAAAATGTCCACTGATCCTTAAGTTGCTGTTGCTGAAGAAAAAGAAATCATTGATAAAGAGTGGCAAATGAAAATGGAAGATGAACATTTTGACATATGAGTTGGAGTTTATTGGCAAGAGTATAAAACTGAAATAGGTCGCCAGATGATGAGTTACCGCGGCTCCCCAGGCATCTGTTACTATACCTTAATTACTAACAACATTTACCTTTAACCAAAAGTTTAGGTGATATACAGAAATAGGAATTGTTGGAACTATCCCCACCGCCTTAGTTCTGTCATCCACAGAACAGACAAATCCAAAGGGCCACCGCAATGCCTGACGTCCCAACACGACGAGGTTTTTACTCCCACAGCCGTATTTTTATAGTTATGGGTCAAGAAAAGAGCGTCTTCCGTTCTTGCTAATAATTTGTTTTTGTGTATTCTACATTTTAGAAACTTTTTTTGTTATTAGTTATTAGATTATTTAGATTTATTTCAATTTAGTTATTAGTTAT
>JAAOEG020000024.1:141673-152025 GCA_011763625.2 Papilio bianor | reverse complement strand
GTGTGTAGTCTACTAACCCGCACTGGACTACCATGGCTAACTAAGGCCTCGACACCCCTAACTTAGGGTAGGCTCCGAGCTCTTCAGTAAGGATGTTTAGTGAGATGATGATGTACAGAGAGGCGATAATTTTAAGTTTCCATAAAAATATAGAATAAAAAACGTAAAACTACGTTAACAGAAGTGAGGAATTTCACTGTAGTAATTTGTCAAAAAAGTGTAGAGATGTCAACGAGTTGTGACGATTAGTTGTAAGTAAATGTGACTATTTAATGCAACGACTGTACGGGTGTCATTATAATTCGCTCAAGTTGAGTGAAATGTAAGGCACGGCAAGACTTTCCGCTCCACATACCGAGTACTGAGATGTACAAGAGACGAAGTCAGTGTCAACTACGATAACGACGCCATACGACATGTCGTTAATGTTACGTGGCCGATTGCAATCGTTATTTGCAAACTGCGCTCATATCTCACACATATCTCGATCACGATGATGCTTTGACCATGACCAGATCTCGTAATGAAATCTTCTATAACTTTTTGTGACTTGCTAATTTTACTGTTATCTATCCTCATTCATCCTAGGTCTTATTAAAAATGTATGATTACGTCTGATAAATTATGATCAATTTAGTTAACTTACAACAAAAGTAACACTTATTCGATAATATATAAGCATTGTTTTCTGTTATAGACGTGTTTGAAATAGCTTCAGAACCTAGTGCTGACTACGATCCTCAGACATGAAGGACCGACTCGAGAGAGAGAGAGAGAGAAAACAGCTCTTAACCGGCACAAAAGTTCAGATCATATAGACTTGATTAACTGCGGCTTAACAAATAAATTAGCAACTCACGGTTCAACGCGATGTATTAGAACTACATGAGCCGACGAGTCAGAGAGCTGTCTATTGATTCGCACTTCACAGTTCGAAATGCAAATGATAACTCTATGCAGATACAAATTTAGCTGATCTGTGAGTCTGTCATAAATGTGAGCGTAAACACGTGAGCCAATCTGTAGCTTATCAGTATTAGTTGAGTTACCCATGGATATTTTTCTAGTGTCTAATTAACGGAATTTTCATTGCTTCCACTTTTAAGAGCAATTTTGAAACAAACAACGTTTCACGGGAATGGAATATTACGGTATTCCAAGTGCTTTTTAGACTTAATTAGTAAAATGTATTTAACTCACAATCTATTGCAATGAGGCTTGTACGTACCAGACTACAACTTTTACTAGTTAATAAGACAGTAGTTAAGTTACAATGTATCGAAGATTTGTGGCAGTGGGCCAAGAATAAAACCTGCCGAATTCTGTGGAGATGGAAAGTACAATCGACGAAGCGGAACTGAGAAAAAGTTCGCACCAACTGACGGAACCGCAGATGAATTAAACAAAAAAAAATATTCAGTGTCAATGGCCACACTGTTGTCAATGTGATTGGTTTATAAGTGTAGAAAAGTATAGAGGTAGTTGTTCGTTGAGACTATTATGTGTAAAAATAACTGTTAATAATAGTGAACGTTTTTGGTAAGTTTTAAGTGCACTTTGTTTATTAGGTAGGTATTGCTTAGCTATTATGTGCAGTTATAAAAAATAATATGCACTATACTACTATACGCACTATCGATCTCCATGGTTCCATGGTTGCCACTAACATTTATAATATTTTGTTCTTAAACAGAAAACAATATTTAAAAAGGAATGCCTAAGAAAGCTCGTCTTTGTAACCGTTAGCTTCGACTCGTACTCGTACAATCAAAATACACGTGTAAAGACATACATACATAGATGCACATATATTGTTATCCTAATTTTTAAAGAAGTGTGAGAAGACTGACTATACTTTTTATATGTATTCAGTTCACCTATGGACATGAAGTCTTCTACGTTCTGTTTGATTGTTATGACATGTGGGGGGGGGGGGTATAGATGGTGATTATTTAATTAGAGATTAGTCTAATTCATAGCTAGAATTACAACCGCTGCTCAGAAACCAGACCACCAGTAAAAAACAGTATTAATCAAAAGAAAGATGCATATATGTACCAAAGCTTACGTAGGCAAGGGAAGGGGGAAAGAGCTTTGCCTAATTTTGATAGCATGGGAGAGGAAGAGGTCCAAAATTGCAATAAAACTGCTTACGTAGTTCTTGAACGGCCCTTTCCTCCTAGTATAAAAGCTTATTTCTTTAGAGAGGTGAGAGTACTTTATGAATCATGTTATAAGACGATTTCATAAAAATGTAATGGATGAATTAATATTAAGCCTAAGATAACTGTTCTAGTTCAACCCTAAAGGTTAACGGAGTTCGTAAAGTAAGTCAGTATTAGTGGTAACGGTGACGCGCCCTGTGCACTCTTGCAGGTAGTTATCGACTCCTATACAATTACCCTACCTATGATATGGTTCAAAATCACAGTAGTTATCTAATAACCACTATGAAACAAGCTTAGAACAATTTTAAGGATTACATATTTAGTATTACTCAAGAAGAAGCTTTGTCAATGGCCTCATGACCTCACGTCAACTGACAGTACTGAGCATACAAGTGCGGTTAGTGGGAGTCATTGGTAAACCATATTGGCGTAGCTAATGGAGTATACCCAAGGACGAGGTGACGCTTAGGAAAGAGGGATATTCTCTTTTGTTGTGTCTCCTTCTCCGTCAATTAAAGGTAGACAACACATTTGTAATAGTGGTTCTCTATGGGTAGCGGTCGCTTTGCTATTTTAGCGAATTCGGGTGCCCGTTTTCTACCTTATCATATAAAAAAATACTCCTCTATTTATGTTTGTTTAGCCTCTTCCGCCAATTTCTCACTATGGCTGACTTGAGAAATGACGAATTATTAGAAATGTTTTCCTATTGCTTGATTCTATTGACAGCTTTAAATATTTACAAAAAAATCGTTTTAATGTTTACAATTTACAGTTACAATTTCAAATCGATTCTAATTGAACCCGTTGTCCGTTACGCTCGCTGACTACACCTATGTGTTTATTGAAGAAACTAACATCACGTCGTGACTATGTTGCAGGATGACTAACTTTACAAGTCAGAATAGTGACCTTTTTTACTACACCTTTTTTTTCTAACTTCAACGTATTAAATAATCTCAAAAATTTAATATTGTTATAACTTTTTATACTAAGCCACTCGTGCAAAGCCGGATCTAAGCTCGTAGACAATGTAATATACGATTAGCGATATCGCTAGTAGAAACAACAATATATATTAAAATGTATAGGAAAATTATGTGACAAATATGTGACATATCAAAAGATATTGTCAGTTATATACGTTTTCTAAATTCGTTATTGAATCGCTTTGGAGCGAATGCACGTCGTCTAGGAGGGCTGGTCCTTATTTTATAAAATATAAGACAAAAGAACATATAACGTGATATGTTAATTAAAATTCAATGCAGGTAAGGATGATTCAGTACGATGCCCCATTGACCTGAACCCCTAAAAATCTGTTTCTAAACTGTTTTTATTATTTTTAAGAATAAGTAGGCAGAGACATCATAATATCTCGTTATTAAAGTTAAAACAGGTGGAATTATATTATACTTTTTCAAAAAGCAGTAATACCGAGACCTTAACATGAATTCAAAACAAAAAAAATAATATCAGTCTCGTTAAGATGGATATCAAGTTATATAATAATATATTCATGCATATTTTAGAACCCTACACTTTTGTGTTCCGGTTTCTACTTCAGTAACGGTACAAAAACTATCGGCCGCCTCGCGTATGGCTTCGTGCTATTATTTAATTATTCTTTTACTACAATCGGCTCGAGACCACAGGTGGTCGGCGAGCGGCAAGCGGTAAGCGACAGGTGTCATTGTGCTCAAAACCGGGTCAAATATTATATTAATCTACATAACATTGCATCGTCAATTTTTATTCAATTAAAAGACGAAATAAGGTACTTTTTGACCCACAGAAATTACTAATAAAAATATTAAATTGTACATACATCCAACATGTGCGCAATATAATCACGACCAACAAAGCAAAAACTATTTTTTTTATAATATTATATATTATTTGACGACGTTAATTTTTTGTAGACTACTCAAACACGCTTTTATGACATCGGATCGGTTTTCATGTACATCATCGTACACAATATCAAATACTGAACACATGTTATTTTACCTCGCTAATCGTGAGTGTGCCTAAAATTTTCTACACAGCATACACATGTAACATATATTGTTATGATCCATTTCATTTAATTTGAAAACACAAATATAATAATATGTTTTTTCAGTTTTAAAGACAGAGGAAACTCATGGTAAGACCTACAAGTAACAGTGTAGAGTATTAAGTAAGAAATTGTAGTGTGTTAACACAGGGCTTCTGTTAGTTATCACTTCCGGTGCAATGCTCGATGTTTTCTTTTTAATTTACACATAATTGCTATTACGATTATATTCATAGACTATAACATTATTGTTTCAGAAATAAGGCTTGCTTCGAACATTTCACTGGGTTCATTTCTGTGAATTATATTTTGCAATCAAATGCAATGAAAAGTTGTCGCAAATACAAAAGGAAATAATATGTTCAATTTGTATACTAATACCGTGACTTGCTTTGACTTTGAATTTGGTTTTTTAAACAATGATTTATATTACAAAATTAAGGATTCACTCTCCTTATTAAGAATATTGGAATGCAAATTTTATTTAAATTCTATATTTTGTTTAATTAACTAGTTTATATACAAATAATTGGTAACGTGAGGTGCAACCGGTAGTGTCACGCAAAACATTCATAACAAAGGGCGTGAGCGATGAGCGTCGGAAAGTTTCCGAACAGAGAGAGCCGTGGGAGTGATCCACAATGAATCTTCCGCTTTTTCGAATTCATTCACGGCTCATGTGAAGTGATTTCTCGACGATGAAAGTAAAAGTGGGTCAGCGCAGCGACGTTTTCGTGCGGAAACCGCGACGCTAACGCGACTTTATAATATTTCTTGTAACTAAGTACTTCGACCTGTACTATATCTCTCACAATATCAATTTTATATATTGTAATCTATAACTCTATGCATAATATTTCGATAGCGTCTATTCTGTTGTTAAGTGGATTGTTTATTATAGAGAAAAGAAATTTTATCCTTACCGCAAAAGGGGATACCATCTGGGGTCCATGTTCCATCCTGTCCACATATCCTTCTGGCGGGACCAAGCAGCTCGAAACCGCGCTCGCACGTATAAGTGGCGACACAGCCTTCCGCCAGGGTGTCGTCGGAGAAGTCCACGCGGGAATGGGCCGGGGCACCGGGGAACCGACACGTCGCTGCTGCGTATCCTATATACAAAAAACGTTTTTTTTATATATTCATAACATACTCTGTGAGGACCTTTTTATCCCTCCCAGCTATTCTAGTTTTATTTGCGTTCAGTGGTTAGACTAATATAGTTATATTACATCACCGAATAATTTAATTATTGCGGATGTAGGTAAAAAGAAAAATTGTTACTTAAAAATTATAAAAACACTGGCTGACGCCCGCGACTCCGTCCGCACGGTATTAAAAAAATTTAGTAATTAACCTATGTGTTCTTATACATACATAATATATAATAGATATAGATAATAGATAATATATAGATATCATCGAGATCAGTTAAATGGTTCTGGAGAGTAACAAACATACATTTGTCCATCTATCTAAATATTCACATTTTTAATATTACAGTTTAATATATAGTATAAAAAGTACGGACAAAGGACAGGACAAAGCTTTACGTATGGCGACAAATCTTTTATTTTTAATCCAGGTTATTAACACTGCCTTTTGTATTTCGAGTTATCCAGAAAAAAAATTAATTCGCCATATTGCGGAAAATCTACGGAACTAATTTCTCATAATTGCAAAAACAATTTCTTAAAAGAAATAGGTAAATTATCATAGCATTGACATTGTTGATTGTCGTCGAGTTGAATTAAAGTTATTGGCGCGGAAAAAACTTGTCTAGTCAATTAATGTAGGATACGTCGATACAACTGGGCTAGATATTTATGATATTTTGACGAAGATGTAGACAGGCTATAAGACTATTTGATTATCACCATTTTGGCGCTGTCTGTAGTGGTAGGAAGCGGTGAGTATTCGAATCTTTATATATATATAAAATAAAGTGGTGTTAGTTACACTATTTATAACTCAAGAACGGCTGTTTGGCTGAAAATTGGTGATAAGGTAGCTTAAAACCAGGAGTCAGACATAGGATACTTTTTACCCCCCCCCCCCGTTTTTTTTAGTATTTTCTACGGTTTTGACAAAAATAAATGTAGTCAGTCACTATAAAACGTGGTATTACTACAACGCATCTGACGGAATAACAAAACACAAATGACAGCTAAACATAATATTGTATATGGTTAACTATGAATGAAAATTTGATAACAGTAAATTTTGTCATAAATCAATAATCAGTAATAATATACTAACTTTTTATTTTTCCGCGCGGACAAAGTCGCGGGCGAAAGCTAGTTACTAATAAAGATAGAATTAACTGTCATGTACCATCAACAAGCACGTTTAAGTTGGATCAAAGTAAAAGGTGTTATTTTCAAATAATAACACATCCATTAATAAAGATTGATGAGTGTTACAATATCAATGGGGATAGTGGCGCTCTCAGGACATCGTTTAATACAGTTGGTCAGGCTTTATTTATGCAGTTGCCATAGTTTAAATATCTTCCATTATTTATAAGAGAAAATCTAGCAACAAACTGCTTTACGTCAGTTGTAAGTCACTTGCAAGTCATGGTTGTAAAATGTTAGCGTATAATCGTAATTTGACAAAATATGTCTTTCATAGAAAAAGTTCAAAGGGATAATGACTCGACATTAAAAAGTTCCGTGCTGCTACTGCGCCTGGGTACTCTGATGGTGTTAGCGTGCATGTTGACGGTGCACCTGCGGTCTCTGCGACTGTTTCGCTGGGAGCAGTCGGTGACTGGCGGCGTCGTCATAACGTACTGTATCGCCGAGCTCGGCCTAGCACTTTGCGCCGGTTCTGCTAATTGCCGCGGTAATGCCATCCAGGTAAACTTTGCAAGCACTATACAGTTGTTGCAAAATTTAAATTTTGGGAACGTAAAATAATGCCAAGTGCATAATATCTCAAGTTCATGTATTTCCCTTTTTTTAAATCTATACCGACTATAATTTTATTGAACAGTACAAATGTGATTAAGCGATAATTATAAATTAGCCTTGTGAATTGAAACAACTGACCACGTAAGCGCGGTGCATATTCTGGCACTTCGATAAAATATTATTCATAATCGAAGTACTGACAAGATCAATTGAATAAGATTAGAGAAAAATAGCTTTGTTTAGTATTCGGTTCCAAAAAGTTATTTTTTAATGTTAAAAGTTAATTTAATGTGTAGTTGGTATTCGTGAAGGCATATTTATGCGGCACCGGTGCTGCTTTGCTGGCTGTTAACGCTGGAGTCATCTACCAGAGATGGAAGAGTGCCAGCCAGCTGACGCACGTGGTGGCTGAGCTGCTTGGAGTGCTGGGTGTGCCTCTCAAGCGACAAGTAATTATTAAAGTGTCTCTTAGTGCAGTTGCGGCAGCCTGCTTTCTTGTAGATCTTCTTTTTGCACCTTATTTTTCACGTGATAAAAGTCTTTCAAATAACTGTTCGTTCTGATCAATTACCTACCATATATTCAGGATTATAAAATTGTTAATTGCACTCATAAAACGCTGTTCGTTGTCCAGTTGTAATATAAATTCTATATTCATGTTTACATAATTCAACTTAAATAAACACATAATGGCTTTTAATTTATTTAAACAGTCTTGAGATGCAATGCCATTGTAAGTACCGTATTATTTAATCAATATGTAATCAAAGAAACTAAACAGAATACAATTCAGAAACAATTTCAATATAAGATGCATCACGCTGCATTCCAGAGTCGTAGTGTAAAAAGCGTGGTTAGAAAAAAAAGGATCCAGGTATAAATTACTTGAAAGATCGCAACATTTTTGAAATACCTTTGTTGTATCATCAAACTTTATTGATAGTTTTTTATATGTAATATTATATGACATCAGAAACTACGCATTTACTTTGTAATGGCTTCTACTTTCATATATACGAGGAAAAACTTGTTACAATAATTCTGCCAATTCTATTTACATATCAAAATTGAATCTATCAAGCTTATATTTTTTGTTAACAACCTAAAACTGAAGTTTTCACATTGTTATCAGACACGATGCGATGTTCTACGTATCCATCTATAACTTACTGCCGCTAATTTAGTCGCCAAGCCTGAATGATTGGGGGAGCCTGGAACGCCAAAAGCTGACAGAGTTGAGCAAAGGTATCCTGGTGACGTCGCCATGGCATTTAAGTGAATCAGGGCTCTCCCATCATGCTGGACATCTTACCGCCGACAGCTTTTCTTCAGACAGCACGTGACGAATTATTTAAAGCGTCAGCGATGCTCTAATCTCCGTGAAACGTTCCAAATTCGAATTGATTCGTGATTGAAATGATCCGTGGCAGGTTTAATTTTAGCGAAAGTACACGATTTTATAATTGCAACTTGTGAAAGGGGTAATTATTATACTAAGTGGGGCACAGATTATTCCTTATGCAAGTTAAATTTATTGTCAATGTATCTGTTTTTTCATTTCTTTGTGTTGGTTAAATTAGAATAATATGTAATGCCTTAGGGAGTTAGTGAGAATATTTGGAAAGATTTGTAAAGAAAGTATTTAATTTCTTTTTCATAAATCAGGGCCGTTAAATTTTATGTTGCGTTCTTTTGTATTATCAAAAGTAATAAATTGGCAAATATTATAAATTCCGGCGTTCATTGATCCGCGATCATCACGTAAGTGAAAGTTTAGCAGAGCGTGTCAGTTAACTTGAACTCAGCATTGTTTAATACTTGTATCCATGAGAGGATCGCTAGCCAGAAGTGCACACACGGAAGAAAAAAAAGGAAATAACATTTATATAACATTATTCAAATGATGATGCAGGAGAAGCTTTCACAACTATTTTTATCGTGATATATGTAATAAGCCTCTCTACAATATAATTTTCATTACTGGTCACTAAGAAAGACTAAGAAAAAACTATATTTCATTGTATATTACTATTAAAATCCATGTAGTGCAGGCTACTTTCTTTTGGGAACTGGGAAGCTATTTTTATTACTGTAATTTGAGTTGCATGTTTACTCAAAATACAAAACAAAAGTAAAAAAATATTTTTAATAAATACCAGCCGCAATAAGTGCACTTTAGTTTTACAATTGGCTTCTTGTAAACATGGACGCGCCATTACTTGGCCTAAGAAAGCGTGGTGACCTCAACATTTCCACGGGCACAGACCCCATTCGCGAGAGCGTATCAAGATAAATTAATTTTTTACAATTGATAAACTATCTTCTGAAGATTATTATTTTTTCTGCTGACAGTAGGCAATTAAGTTTTTCTTAGTTATGTATGTTTGTGCACATGAAATTAATCTATTCCCAATATAAATTACTTCACGGATTTTCTCAGACTTATTTTTATTTAGTTGATTCAGTTACTTGATTTTTTTTTACTGTAACTTAAATTCTCGGACATAGTCAAATTACATACTAACTAAAAGAGTAAGATGATCTCAGACTACGTGAATTCAGGAGGTTAAAATAGTCGTCATCGAATATGGAGCTATTAAGTATCTGTACGCTACACAATACTCGTAAGGTCAAGGTTTTATCGTTGTGTGTGTATATTTTTGGTTTGCGTACTTCATATAGCTATTTTCATGGCAATGGTAGGTAGGTTAAAATTTATACAATGTTCTATTCTATCTACACGAATAACTTTCTAGAAAACGACTTTAAACGTTAACTTTCTACCCTGGGGCAGATTTTATTGAATGCTACTATGTACTCGTAAGTACGGAAATATGTCGTTCAGTGGGTCACTTCATAGTAGTTGTATTTTACCTAACAATGTAATAAGCAAGGATCAAGTTTAACTAGTGTATCGTCTTATCTAAATATGGTAGTATAACATACATTTTCTTGTAAAAACAAGTGAAAGTGTGCACAAATGTTGTAGTCCAAATACAAATTGAATATCTCGCACGTTTTTAGAATTAATGACAGTAAAAGCTTTATGGTTTACCTGTACAGAACGACCGTAATGACCTTAAGAAAATAATCACCAAGAAAATTGTACATTGTCGGCATCACTACATATTAGAAAACAAAGTCGCTTTCTCTGTCCCTATATCCCTATGTATGCTTAAATCTTTAAAACTACGCAACAGATTGCGGATG
>JAAOEG020000023.1:10457349-10469901 GCA_011763625.2 Papilio bianor | reverse complement strand
ATGTCTGCTTACCTTATTTAAGTTCAGTTGTTGTAGTGAGATATCTACAAATTTAGAGTACATGCGTAGCGTTTATCATTTTCTCATTTAACACGGTGGAAAATTACAAATATAATATTTTTCTTATTAAAGCTTGGGAAATGTTTTAATGAACAAAAGCTCATCGGATTCAGCTACATTATGAGGCACGCTGCGGCCTTTTTAAACTTATATAATATTATTTTCAATATTTCTCAGAGGCGACCTTCTGCGTCAGATTATTTCGATTCCCAGACGTCATAATTAAATTTAGGAGAAGTTAAAAAACAAAAGAAGAATAATCGTCTGATCTTAACATGTTATGTTAGAACAATAAAGACATCAAAGTAAGTAACAATGTTTTTAAAATAAAACAAAATAAATGTTGTAATACTCATAATGGTATATTCTACGAAAGCATTAAATATTAAGTCTTTACATATCTAATTAGTGTTTCTTGTAATTAATTGTGAGAGAGGAATATAAAGTCAGTTTAACATAACATTATTAGCAATTGCCCTACCACTGAGGCAAGTTGTCTATGAATAGCCAGAGAGACTGGCGCTCTAGCACAGTTTGCTCCTGGTGCTTGACGGTAGATAAAACGAACAGTGGGTTTAGTCTCTAAAAAGGTTCCATAATGAAGCACTACGTGTGCTTCTTACACTCGGTATTTTTGTATTCGTAATCTCGGATTATCCGACACTTTGTATTACTTACTTGTAATCTTACTTTTGGAGTTGTATTTTGTAAACAGAACAGTGTTTAGAAGTTCAGTTAAGTTTGTCATTTTGTAGTTCGTCTTTTCAAAAATAATTCATATCGTAATTATCAAACATTATATTTATTTATATCAGTATCTATACACATGATCACCTCAACGGTAGTTCATTGATCTCTTTAGTAAAGAAAACCATTCGGACGGGAATCAATGAAATCTTTGAAGGCACTTTTGACTGCCCCATCGTATTTGACTTTTACCCTTGCAAGAAGTTATCCTAATTAAGAATAAGATGGTAATCTCTTGGAGCAAGGTCCGGGAAGTATGGTGGTACGTCTTTTTTATATTAAAAGGTGGCAAACGAGCAAGCGGCCACCTGAAATGGCTGAAATAGCGAAATGACCGGTGCCCATAGATCCGCAATTGCAGATGCGTTGCCTACCTTTTATCGACGGAGCAGGAGACGCACTGAAAGAAAGAATATTTCCTCTTTGCGTACAACGAAAGCTTTGGAACCAAATAAGCACTGTTTTTTCTTTTGCGAAATTGCCGCCTTACACATCATTAATGCTTCGAGCCGTTGCGAGTTCCACCGTGGGAACACTGTTCCCACGGTGGAAAACGGTAAAAAACGCGATTTTTCATGTTTTCCGTGCTGTAAACTGAGTGACGTAAAGAAAAATCCAAAGGCGTAAAAACAAATGGATTACGGCGTTCGAAATACATGTGCATGAGTAAATAGTTGTATCCTTACCAAATAGGAGATATTTGAAATCAAAATGGCCAATACGACAAAACGCCAATTTGATATGTAAAGACCTAACTTTGCCGCTACGCTGTATTGCCCATGTATTGGTGTAGCACGCTGCGTAGCGGGCTTAGCATGTAGCAATGTAGCTATGTAGAACTCGTAGAACGCGGTAGTAAGCACTGAGCCGTGGCACCAGAGCACAGCGTACAGCACCACCACGTAAAAATACGTAATGAAATAGATGTAGAAATTAGATTCCTGCTACGAATGAAGTTGGAGTTTCTATTTTTTTTGTAAATTCTGTGTTGTCATTAAATCATGGGAGCGTCAGTGGCTCAGGGGTTAAGAACTTGTATTGTTGTATCTTCAGGTCCTAGGTTCGCATCTTGCCGTATAGAAATGTGTTTTTCGATTTTCGAATGTAGGTATATTTATTAGACGTTCATGTGTTAAAGGAATATATGCAGATGCTGCAAATTTAAAGATATGTGTAAAGTCAACCAGTGCGCACTAGGCCAGCTTGGTTGACTCTGACCTAGTCACTTCTAACTTAGAGTAGTCTCCGAGCTCCTCAGTGGGGGCGTACAGCGAGCTGATGATGATGATGGACCACAGATTTATATCACCCTCTCTCTCTCCTCTCCCATATTAATCACACACTCACATAAACTCCCTCCCTCACACTGTAATAAAAATTTAATAAAGCTGAAACTCAAATGAAACGTAATTAGGCAAGTTAAGTCGTAGAAACAAGTTTTATCAGATGTGAGAGAGTTGAGCCGGCGGCGCGGCCTGTGAGTACAACCCACTCTAAAAGCTGTATTCATTAACTAATGATCAACCCCCGACGCCCCTGCCCCCAACGCGCTTACGCAAATGTTTGCTTCAGGATGTAATATTTGACTTATATTTGTGTATTAATCACTGTGGGTAGTTATTTGTTTAACTTATCTCTAAAGCCGCTATAGCTTCGTTACATCTCCCGGAATCTTCTTTTTTTTATAAAAGAAGGGGGCAAACGAGCAGTGCGAACACCGAGGTAATCATCGACGCCCATGGACATCCACAATACCAGGGGAACTGGAGATGCATTGACGGCCTTTGAGAAGATGATAAGCTCGCTTCTTGAAGGACCCTAAGTCGTAGCGGTTTGCAAACACCGCCGAGGACAGACCATTCCACAACGCGGCTGTGCGAGGCAAAAAAAATCGCGAAAACCGCACAGTAGTGGATTACCAGCCATCGAGATGGTGTGGATGGTAACTGGCGGTCTGTCGTGTCGTTCTGTGACTGAACTCGGCGGCGGGTATTGTTCCAAAAAATTCTTCGGAGCACTCCCCTTGGTACATACGGTAGAAAATGCAGAGGGAACTAACATCCCTCCGCAAAGCCCGAGTTTTGAGCCGATCAGTAAGAGCTCGGTCGTTGACGATTCGAATGGCTCTACGTTGTATGCGGTCAAATGGAAGATGCCGATATTGGGGTGCTCCCGCCCAGAGATACGAGTATAGTACCCAGTATTCTATGTGGGGCCGCACTTGCGCCTTATAAAACTGAAGGCGGTGCCCCGTCTGGTCTGCTGCTTCGCTCTGCTGAGCACTCCCAGCTTTTTAGAGGCCAGCTTGGCCTTGTCTTCCAAGTGATCGCGAAACTGAACGTCATTCGATATGTTAACGCCGAGAATACTGATGCTGGCTGAGGCAACTAGTGGAGTGCCCTCAAAACGAAGATCTACGACAAAGAGTTGTTTTTTAACGGTAATGGCGCAGACTTGTGTCTTTTTAGGATTGAAGTCAACAAGATTTGAAATTGAATCTATTGCTGTATTTTAAATAACAGAATACATTGTCCGTGTATTTAAAGTATGTAAGTATATATTCTTTTAATTGTCGCAATCACGCCGCTCACAAACAGGAACTATCCGTAACGGGGACGCAGCAAATTCCTGCTTTTATTTTGCGAAACATAAAACAAATGTTTTCGACCTTAGCAGCCATTAGCGTCGAGCACTAAAAGTCCTCCTGTCCTGGATTCCTGATGGACTAAATGTGTACTTTAAATTGCCAACAATGACATCCAAGAGCAAACTTGACATTCTATTATTTATACAATAAAAAATAATTAAGTAGTCTTTTGTGAACTTTTCAAATAAAATGGACTTTTAAACTGAATAAATATCCATATAAATATAATAGGTTGAAGGATTTTAACTAATGTGAGTATACTATACACGTGTTCTAACGGAAGTAGTCAATCAACGTCACATTACCACTTCCGTGTTGAAGTAGAGAGGGAGAAGGAAAGCAACGATCAATGAATGTGAGCGGGAATGTACTTAATATATTCCAACTGAAACGATACGTAAAAATGTTTTATGTAAATGTGAGGCGCCGCCGACGAATCTTGATGGCGGCCATTCAGCTAAAATTTACGACTAAAATATCGTCGGCTTAAATCGGACTTCATTCTGATATAGCTTTTACGTGGCTAATACTAAAAATTATGTGGTAAATATGCATTTCTCTCAAGAGCAATGCTGTAGACTAATTACAAACGGCGTTTGATCATCTTTACTGTCTTCTTGTGCTTTTATTTCGTTTGAAAAAACTTTCAAAACTTTTGATGAGTGTTTAGTTTTAAATTGAGAAACCTTTCGTAAAGTGGATAAACTTTTATAAAGTGGACTTTTAAATAAGTCCTTCGTCATACTTGACAAAGAAATAAAAATATTTTTTATTTTTTATTATTTATTTTTAAAAGTTAAACTCTAATAGATCATCAGAAATCTAAGTTTAACCTTAATTTAGCTATCAGTAATCTCAATATTAATATGCAATTATTTGTTTAATATATCCAATAATGTATAGTTGGCTACTGAACAATGTTTTGTGGCTTAATGTGTTACACGGAGAGCATTCATGCTGTCAGTATATTATAAATAAAAATAAAAATACATGAAATAACACCAATTAGAAATCAGTTCAGCAGTTACAAAGTCAATTCAATGCATACAAACAACCAAATCTTTGCTCTTTATATTAATAGTATAGATAAGAGTTTTTTATTGGGATCATAATGTAACATTAGTAACATTGGTGAGCGACTCGTTTGGTAGCACTCGACAATAGACTACGCTTGTCATTTATAAATGTTCTGACATCATTAATAAAAGATTATTGCCGTTAATCTTGACATTTGTATTACCAGTACCATACGGCAATGCAAAAAGGGAAGCGGGAGGGAGATCTCAGTCGGAGATCGTTAGCTGGGAGGTTAATGCGTGACACAGATCTTGGAGCTTTTTGTGACAAAGGCGGCGCGCGTCAGATACCGTATTCACCTGGCGACTATTGCAAGGTGACAATTCATATTTACCTTTCAGAGGTTCTAATATTTCCAGGAAGGATATTGAATCTAAACGGAAACAGTTAAATTTTCAACGTCAACACAAATTGTCGTATATAATTTTATGGAGGCTTATTATTAACATTGTGAAATATAGAGTCTTGTAATTTACTAAATATGTGTAATCCCGCGTGAAAGAGGACGAGAAATAGGTGAATGGAGAAAAATACACTACTTCTTTCTTCACTACAGAGTATAAAACAAAGTCGTATTCTCAGACTGTATGTCCCCTTGACTGCTTAAATCTTTAAAACTAAGCAACGAATTTTGATGCGGTATTTTTTATAGATAGAGTGATTCAAGAGGAAGGTTTATATGTATAATAACATCCATTAAATAGTGTAGAAATACTGTTATTTTTGAAGTTTCTAATGTGATGTCGTAAATAATTACATTTTTCCGCATACATTGCAACAAACGCAAGAGATTAATCAGATTTATACCCGTGCGAAGCCGGAGCGGGGCCGCTAGTAAAATTATAAGTAAATAATATAATTAACATAAGTAATTATATTTGTTTTTAAATCATTATTATCACAAGTAATTTTGACTCCGAGAGCCTATTAACCCCTTATTTCGTTTCTATTCAATCCCCTTTTCGTCTCCATTCACCTTCTTCGTTTCCATTAATTTAATTTATGAATATTACTAGCTGTCACCCGCGACTCCGTTGGTGCGGAATTAAAACGAAACTTAGTATCCAATGTGTTATTCGAGACTATGTTCTGTAACTATGCTAAATTTCAGTAAGACATCGTGAGACGTTGCGGAATTATCGAGTGAATAAGTAAATAACAAAAAACTTCGTACTCCTCGGGAACCATAACTATTTCTGGGATCAAAAGTAGCCTATGTATTCTTCCAGGCTATCCTCTACATCTATGCCGAATTTAACCGAGATCCGTTCAGCCGTTTAGGCCATAAACTCTAACAAATATTCATCCATCCATCCATCCATCCATCCATCCATTCATCTAAACTTTCGCGTTTATAATATTATCAAGATTAAGATATGCAATGCATTGCAGGTAACCAATACGCGTTAATGTCAATGAAGACAGCGCTGTCGGCGATAGTGACACATTATAATATTATCGGACAAGAAGAGTTTGGTCCTGTCCCGCATATAAAGTCCAAAATCGACGTCATGATGAAAGCTGTCGATGATTATAAGATTAGTTTAGAGAAAAGAGAACGTAGGAAACATTAATCTAAAAATAGTAAATAAAATTAATTTATTTAGCATGACATTATTTATCTGAATTTGATCTAAATACATAAGTGTACAGCTTATAGATATAAATAAATAAAAGCTATTATTCGGTTGGAATTTGTTTGAAGCGAAAGTTTAGAGGTTCAGTGGCTCAAGTATTAAGCTCTTGACTTGTAATCTGCAGGTCCTGGAATCGAATGGCGCTATTTACCAGTGTTTTTCGTTTGTAAATTTTCTATGTACATTTATCGGACATTCTTACGATCAATAAATTCAAAGATATGTGTGAACTCAAATTACCCGCACTGGCACAGGTTTGTATACTATGCCTAAGTACCCCTAACTTAGGTTAGTTAAGCTTAAACAGTGGTAGAGCCCGTTTTAACATTTTCGCACGAATGGGCCGGCCAATACCACGACCATACAGAGGATAGAGGTGAAGTGGAGGCAATTGTGCGTTTTTTCTGATAAGTGTACGTGCCGGTTGCTTAATTTTGTTCTCTTCTCCTTTTCAACCGCAAAGAATGGGAAGGGGAAGACGACTTGGCAGAGGGTGGGATGCACAGGTTTGGGAAACCTTTTCTGTGCGTTCTCTCCTTTAATGATTACAGGTAGGTAATGCATCTACATATGCGGATGTCTGTGGGCAGCGTTCGCTTCGCTACTTTGGCGAATTCCGGTAACTGCTACGTTGTTAGTCACCTTATATTATAATAAAATAAAGGTTAAGTGGGGACGTAAAGTGAGCTAATGATGATGAAAGTGATTGAAGATTTTCTTACTAACGTAGATTAGATGTATAATTATTTATTAGTTATTAGGTCAATGTAATAACAGTTATATGAGTCTTACTAGCTGCTGCACGAAACTTCGTCCGCGTGGAACTTCACGTGTGTTTGTATCTATTCGTGTGTATTTATAAAACATTGACATGAAACGAACGAAATTCCATACAGACTTTCATCCGTTATCCCTGTTGTTGTTTGACACCCTTGAGGATAAAATTTTAACGGACTTTGAATGGCGTATATATTTATGACGATATAGCAACCAAAAAGGTTTGCAGCGTTTATCTCTAAAACTTCCATACTACATTCGAACCCCCCTCCCTCCCTTTCAACCCTTTTTCCGCAACAAAAAGTGGCCTATGTCCTTTTTTTTATTTTCATTGAAATCGGTTCAGTAGTTTTGATGTGAAAGCAAGACAGACAGACAGACGGACAGACAGACAGAGTTACTTTCGCATTTATAATATTAGTAAGGATTAGTAGGAATTAGGAACAGATACTGACCAAAGTTGAACAAATTAAGATCAAGATAAAGTGTTTATTAGTATGAAAAATTCCATCGCCGAGAACCATCTGAGTGGCTACAGACAGACAGAACAATCGAGAAATTCGCGCTACTCGAATAAATCGTCTCATTTCTGAGATGAAGATGAAATTATTGTGAAACATATAAAAGCATTTAAGTTGCCTCAAAACAGCTCCCTTTTGAAATGAAATCGGGATTTGTAATATTCATTTGATTCGAGCGAAGTTCTGTCGGCGGGCGACGGCGGAGAGCGACGGCGACGGGCGACGGCGGCGGTCGAAAATACGCAGTTACATAGAAATCTCTTATCTTTATTATATTGCTTTAGAAAAGAAAATGATTCCTTTTACTTTCCCTTACATAAAGGTAATACATATACAAAATAAGCTTTTTATTACAATGAGGTGAACTAATAGTTGCGGTCCTTTTCCCTAATATCGATAGAGCGCACCTGTACATATTATTTATTACCACCGATCCCTTTAGGGTCACCGTTAATATTTTATTGCACTGTCATTTTATAGCCTTATAAAAATTTGTTAAAACGCAACTAATTATAGCCAGTAAATAAAACTATTCTCAGCCGCATACATCAAGCGTCGTTCCAGCCACATGGCGGCGACAGTGGCGGCGGCAGCGGACGTTGTATCTTAATAAACCATTAAACATTAATGAACATACATAGATCAGGCGCTGAGATGAGGCCGACAAAAGGACCGCATATCTCCAACTTGAGGGGATTTCCTTTAAGCCGAGTCCACGGAACCAGAATAATTTGCTTAGGATTAACTCGAACCGGTTAAACAACTTTGGTTCATCACTCGTACTGATCGACCTCAAATTAATTAAGTTATTAAATACAAGAGGGCATATATGTTAAGTATATTATGACAAGGGAGTATAAGTATTTACATATCTGTATTTCTTTCAACTTTGCATTATGAGGACAAACTTACTACTTAGTAATTTGAATGAGAGCCGAGCCCGCACTCGATGGTCCTCTGGCACTTATAGAATAAATAGAACATTGTAGACTGGCTTTTTTTATAGTTCATCTATTCTTTTTAAGAATAACGTTCAATCATTAGATAAAAACCAAGTGGACAGCGAGAAGGGATGAGGGCGTGTAATTGATGACTTTTCTTCATTGTTTAAGTAGTTATGAGGCTTCGTATGACCGCTCGGACAATCTATTGTATTCACTATAAAACTAAAAAATTCCGTTTCAGTTTCAAATAAAATGTATTATTTATATAAATGTGTTAGTTATTTGTAAAACATGGAGTTGTTCGGAAGGATTGTAGATTTAAATTTTGTTATTTTAAAATTAAAAGACAGTTTTCGTAAATTGAATCGTTTATACTTTCGTGAGACGTTACTACAAATTAATTTTGATAATACGAGTACTACTCACTTGTAATAATTCGGTGGTGGCACAGCCTAAATTAACTTTTATAAATTAAAAAATACGATAACAAATTATTAATTGGTCATTCTGAATTCGATAAATTTAGCCCCTCGCGGATCTTACGTGTTCGGCGATTTTCTTCATCTAATTTTCCAAAACGTGGTCCATCTCCAGATCAAAATTGCATGGAATTATTGCAATCCAGTTGTTGTCCCTGTACGGTACAGTTAACACGTCTTTCCATACACATCAGTTAATTCCCTTCCGGCTTAAATAACATCTTAACCTTTTTATGGTAAAAAAATTAGATAAAAACTTGTGCAAAATGTTGTTATTGCTCACCACATTTTACAGGACTCCAACAAAAGGTTTTACATATACTCATTTGAAATTCATTATCAAGGATTTTATCAGCTCTCAATATAAAGATTTTATGTCTTACGTATGAAGGCTTCGAAAAATGCAATTGAACCCTCTGTCGAAAGAAACGTAATCACTTTCCGAACGACCCAATATGTACCCGAGACACAAATATTTAGTACAAACACAATATTTCCGTTCTCATACAAACGAAAAAGTATGGACGAAGGTGCTTTGAAAACGCACAATAAGTACGATATTAAGTAAACATGATGGCTATCGTAATTTTTATATGAAAGATTGATTGATATTTAATACCCCGCGATGTCAGAAAATGACCCGTCACCGTCACCGCCAGCCCCGGCGCCCCGTCACGATGCATTAAAAGTGTAAGTGTCGCCATTACGTCATTACGAGCTGCCGAGTGATTGATACACTTTTAATCCTAGAGTAAAACGGACGTTAGCAGATGTTCGCGTTCGCGTAGCAACCTTGTACGTTTCAGAGCTACAATAAAAGCTTTAGAATTGGGTACGAAGCTCGGTTTCTCGAACCTACCTAGTATATTCCCGATTTGCACAATCTATAGTATCTTCAAAAATAAGAATACCAGGGTTTAACCTCACTGTACTTACAAACAGCTCAAGTCATGCGTTGCATTTACAAATAATAAATACGGTTTCAAACAACTTGTAAACATGAATTATTTACTGTGCCGTACATGACGGGTTTGGATCTCGCGGCAATGACTACCCTTAGACTACGCCTTGTACCGGAGGTTGGGTAATATTGTAAATAGGTGGATGTCACTTAACACTCGATACACGAAACACCTGCCCGATCATCGCCTGCAGGTGCCTGTTCCTTTTTTAGGTCAGGTCATGTGTCAATCGAGTCAGTCAAGCCATTGTCAAAGTCCAAGGCGCCAGCAATGCTGCCTTGCTGATGCACTGGCATGCACCGCTTTCCATACGCGCGCTTAAAGCACGTCATACCGAACGCGAAACCGATCTCAAGCGACCCTGTATGCTGAGCACACGTACAATTTTTCCATTGTGCAGCTACCGATCGCGACCAGCGCTAACTTGCAACAAAACAAGCACTAACTCCATCTCCTCCCGGCTCAAGCCCCGCAAGTTCCGTGTCCAACAGTAGCGATTGGGGATTTCCAACTACCTTCTTGTGTGGAAACCTTTACAACCTCGAAATTGAAATCGTCTTTTAGTATGACGGAAATACAAGCACATGTGTACCCAACACCTATTATAAAACAAGGTAACACAAAATAAATTAAATGAATTGAATACGAATGCTAACAAAATTTATGCAGTGGTTTTCGTGTTATCTTGGTGAAGGCGACTAGCAGCGACGTGATGGCATTTAAATTGAACTCCCGTTACAAACGAGAGCGCGCCCCCTCGCCTCAAAAACGTTCACAATGCGTAAGCGTACCGAACTTGCTTTGTCCTAACTTCAAATAGGTATTATTCTTATACAAATAATGCCGATGAATTGTGGATATTTCCTAATACCACATTCAGTGCTTCTACTTTACCCTACCTGTATATTGTGTATTAATAAACAGAAATGTAATTTGATCTTATCAAAACAGTGTTGCAGAATTTCCTGAAATATGTTATTAAAGCAGACATCTGATAAGCATCAACTAATAGAATTTGTAGCTCGCGCGCAAAGTTATTAGTGTGTCTGTCCTATGGTTCTTAAAATCGAACTTAAAACAGAAAATCTGCTCCGGCTGTTATACAAGATGCCTCCAGCGCAGTGGTCCCTTAGCTCACTCCGATGTCGGGATTGGATATGGACGTTGACCATCGGAAGTCTCCCCTTCAAAACTTTCAACGGCTGCGGGGTGCTAACTGGAAGTTCTAATCGGATTTAACATCGTACATTTGTAGCAGAATTTTTCTTGCGGTGCTCAAGTGTCCGTAAAGAAAAGTTCCGCCTCGCCGCGCAACTGGCAGCTGATAAATGACGGACAATTTCGTGCCGTTGCAACGGAGCAACTGTCATCTTTTGTATCGCTACAAATAAATGAAATTGAGTGAGCAATAGTTTTATAAAATTGAAGGAACAGTGTTGACCATTTAATCAAATAGTGAGCGACCTTACTAGTATTTTCTGCTACCACAAATAATGTACAAAAGCAATGGAGCAGCAAGTTATCTGACTAAGTTAATCAAACATCACAATGTCGGGTAATTGGTTTGCGCGGCGGCGTGTTTAATTGTGGCACTTTGTTGTAGTAATTGTTGACTGCGAGCGGTCGGCGGGCGGCCACCGGGTTGACGGCGGACGGACAACGGGCGGTCGCCGGGTGGCGCGTGGCGGTCAACTTGCGCAATCATTAAATATAGTCCCAATCCACTGTGACTGTCAACACTGACGACGCAATTAAAGTCCATTAAATAAATTATCATTTTGTCTATAATTAATAACTAATAAAGTTACAATAAATAAGCGTATCGGTGTCCGTCGGTGTCGGGAGTGGCGCGACGTCAAAAATACTTTAAACAAACTTCAATATTTAATAAAGAATAAAAAAACACAAATTGTTTACTAATCTAGTCATATATTTATTGTAAATTCAATTGTCAAAGGAACAAATTGTATTCGGCCCGTATCCCGAGCCCATCTCCCGGTACTCATCTAGTCATCTCATCTCATCTCATCTCAGCTCATCTCGACGGCGAGTACACAAAAATAAATCAAATTGAATTTACTTACCTTCCAATCCTTGTGGCATAAAAAAATTATTACAGGCTCGAGATACAAGTGCCTAAGTCCGAACTAACGTCAAACATTATAAATAAATATAAAGTAATACAAGAACACTTTGTGAATAAACGTCAACTTCATAGCTACGAGGATAAGAACTCTCTCTACTCAGGACACTTCGGCTGCACTCGCACTACCTAACATTATTTCATTACCATTGAAGCGCAACTTTTATATGGAAGTTCAGGGTGCTCGCTGCACGGCCAATAAAACCATGAAAAATGTCAGTAAAAAAACTATAACAAAATGAAAAAATGTTTAAACTTTCGTGAGACATTATTATAATGAAATAACGTGAACGGCGAACTCACGTATATTTAATCTGGTGTTGGCACCGACTAGTTACTCAGAGTGAGAGAAGGGCCGCGATCGCGAAATAATACCAGTCCCACTTACCCTGAAGAAGAGCGCCCGATGGGCTCAAAACTAGTCGGTGCCGACACCGGATTAAATATACGAGAGTTAACAGTTTTTATTTTCTTATAATAATGTTTAACGAAAGTTTAAACAGTACGATAGCACACTGTTTATAGACAGATTCTGAATATAAGGTATAAAACATCTGT